>JAHWFP010100054.1:35220-71469 GCA_023313725.1 Lithobius niger | reverse complement strand
CGCACGCACGCACGCACGCACGCACGCACGCACGCACGCACGCACGCGGTGGCTCAGCAAATTCATCAATCTTTTAGGGACCACAGTCAACCTGACTCTCCTGATGGCTTGGTCTTTTGACACCGGACACCAAGCTAAACATACGAACAAGACTTGCTGCAGGGACTACAAGTTCAACGATCACGATTCAATCTGCTCCTCTGTTACCACGGGTAACTGCCCACACCGTTTCTTCTGCTAACTTGCCCTTCGGTTCCGTGGTGTCTTCCCACTCATGTATGCCTGCAACCACTGTTACACAACCATCCGTTTTCTTCTTTACCGTCTGTTCTGCTATCGAGCCCTCTCTCTCTTCAGAGGGCCTCCCTCGGACCTCCACTCACGGACTCCCAGCCCCTTGAATCGTCAAGAGTCAACCAAGGAAACCGCAGCTTTGCTAAACAGCCTCTCGCTTCCCGATGACTGTCTTCACGAGTGATGGCCTCCACACCCTGACGGCTCCCGCCAACTATTCAGCTATTAGGCCTCGTGTAGCTTGTCGGACGCTTCTCTTCTCCCGACCCATGGTCTCCCAGAATCGAGAGCCTCCTTGGGACTTTCAGGAGGACTATGATATGCCATTAAGCTCTTCACAGCCTCCTGCCTCCGAACTCCCACAACAGTCCTCGCCAGTGGTGACCTTTGCCATTCGGACACCTCTCGCATCCATACCCACGGCCTCCAGACCCTAGTTCCACCAAGCAACATTCACAGTAAACACTGCGACAGGGTACAGAATTTTACGTTCTTCCTGTCTCCTGCCTTTGGTATCTGATCTCCGGACAGAAGCTTACAAAGCAATACTACAACAGCTGTAACTGTCAACCGCTATACTATTCCCGCCAACCCCTTCGGACTTCCCACCATGTTTCCCCGGACTCCTGGAAGCGCTAAAAGCGTGAACAGCAACTTGACGATGCATTCATGATCACCTTGTCTTCTGTCTTCCTATGACGGCCTTCTCTAGCACCAACCTTGTTTCACGTCTTCACTTGGCTCCCTCACCCCCTCCCCCGCCCACGATTCCCCAGACCGGGGAGTCACAGAATCATGACAGACTGCGCCACCCCATGACTCCTGGCCTTCGGACACTTGTTTACAGCCATCTAGGTTTGTAAGACGATACACCAGACTCTTCGAACTGCTATGAACAAACAAGAAGACAACAGTCAGCAACTACTGCTTCATGACGTCGGTTTCCTGTTGACTGGAAATTGGTAGTTATTCCAAGGGCCCTTTTCCCGGTCCTCGGTAGCTGGTTTTTCTTCCGGACATACCTATGACTGCAGTCCCTTCTATCCCGCACTCCACTCTAGGACCGGAGGTGCTGCCCATACAACACCTCTTTCGTCAGGTCGCTATAACAGACCTGCATCTCCTCTTGTTCACAAGCGTTCGGCCCCTATCCTTCTTAACCTCGGTGGCGCTTAGACTTTCCAGATTCAAAGCAAGGAAGGGGGGACCATCACGGCCTCCAGTGCGGCTTCCAACCAGCTTCTCACGGACGGTGGGTCCGACCCCAATAAGATGAGCCACTCGGTTCTCACTTTCACTTCTCCGAAGACACCGTTCACTGACACCCGGCTTCGCCTCAAGTTCCTCCAAACCTCAGACACCGATCTCCAGCAAGCAGCTTTGCTACAACAAGGCTATTCCAACTACCACGGAGTCTCCGTTTCCTCCCCCACGAACACCGTCTCCTCCCCCACGAACACCGTCTCCTTTGGCACACAGATTGTGAGGCAGTTTCTGGTCTACACCAGACTGCTGATTTGGCCGACACCGACTGATCGTCGGCCACCTCATCCTCCGGTTCACTTCTGCTATCACTACATCCAGTTTGGCTGTTTAACAACGTCACCTTTCGTCGCCTCCCGAACTACATTTGACGGAGTAGCCACAGACCACCATTCACAGGGTCCCTCAGCGGCTTGTCTCCAACAAGCCTTGCTCATCCGTCAATTGTCCCTCAATAGATGACAAGCATTCATCGCGACAATCTCAGCAGATTGCTTCCAACATGAAGCTCTTCCAAGTCAGTCTTGCCGTTTGGTTATTTACCATTCTCACTCCTGGCCATCACCCCTTCCTGGGCTCCCTGGTCTCGTGACTGCTGACTCCGGCTTTCGCCCGGAGCACCTCACTTTTCTACTCCGTCGCAAGAATGCTACAACGAGCTGTTCGCTTTCCTTCCTCCTGGATTGCGGACTCCCGGTCTCCTGGACTCCTGACTCCGTCATAAGCCCTGCAACGACCTGCTCTCTGCCGGTCCTTCCGAGTTACAGAATCCCAGACTCCTGGCTTGTGGACTCGCCCCGCTGGACACCAACTCTTCAAGCAACGGCTTGCACCAGTTCTCAAGCTCCACTGGGATCAAGACTCCTCACAGGTGATAAGTTAAACCTGACCCAGAACACGATCACTGTCCCCTCCTACGGGGACCCCGCCGGCCTCTGACACTAATCGTCATGCCTGTACCGATCGGTTCACAGGGTATTTATTTGGACTCCGGGGCAACCTGCTTCCAGCACGGGCTCCAGCATTCTTGGCACCCACCGCTTTTGACGAGTTCAATGTTCATGCTAATTAAATTAAGTAATGTATGTTTTCATGGCATATAGAAAGTCCAAAATACCAGGTAAGGCTGGTTGATTTTGGTTTCTATTACCCTTATGAATACATACATTACCTAAAAGCCTGCCGAGCTTCCCCTCTTGGTCGCCAAGGTATACCCTAGTGGCATAAAGAATGACGCCCATCGCTGAGGCGGCACCTTATATAGAGGCCCACGCACATGCGCGATGGAATGAAAGCTGCGAGCACGGCAGTGAAGCCAACTTCTTCTCTAGGGAATCAAGCCTCCAAAGGAAGGATATGCTAATTAAATTAGGTAATAATATGTTTTCGTAAGGGCAATAGAAACCAAAATCAACCAGCCTTACCTGGTATTTTCGACTTTATAGAGGAGGACTGCGTCTCACATGCACGGTTGTGTTACGCAGTCAGCGGCTACAAGGAACCAAAAAGCCAACAGGGAAATGCAGCATTGCGAGGAATGAATGGAAAAAATCACAGGTTATGTACGTTTCCCTAGGCAAAAGAATCAATTTTCAGCCGGCCTGGGCTGAGGGGGCCAGCAAATTTTTATTTTTTTTTTCTATCGCGTGCAGCTTCCTTACACATTGAAATGTTGTGATAAAGGTATATTTCTAGTTGCCTTGAAAATATCCATTACCTTTTTTAATTACATTCTCATTCTCAAATGCTGTTCAATATAGAGAATTTAAAATGAGGCTGCCCATCCGAGTCGCTACCCACTTCACAGCTCTACTGTGCATCCTCGTTTGTATATAAACTTGAGCGGAGCCGACGTGGCCACTTTTTCTTCTCTACCGCCCGCGCTGTTCATTTCGATACCGCCAATGCCTCGTGCGAAGGGAACGCCTAAGGACGGTACCTCCCTCGGCAGAACCGTCATCCGCTGTCGTCGAAGTGCTTGAACTTTCGGCGGAAGGCGATTCTTTGGATCCGCTTCCTCTGCCTACCAATCCATTCTTCTCCCAAGTCTCCGTTCCCTTTGATGAGACAGTCGAAGCCTCTCCGATTCCTTACGGACAAGTGCTCCGCTCCCTAGACGTGCATTCCATTCAGAAGGAACTATCCAAGGCTAAGGAACGGTACGCTCGTCTCAACTCCAACTTAAGGCTCGCAAGGTAGCGGCCAAACTGGCATCCACTCCTGCACCGGCGCCTACACCGCTTGACCTCTCTTCCTGTTCCTATCGACGCAGTGTTCACTCTGTCGTTCCTGGTTCCTCTGGTCCTCTGACCAGTTCCCAGGTTAATGATTTAATGGACTCGTCCCTTCGAACCTTCAAACGTAAGGTTCTTGTTTCCGACTGTACCTCAGCTTGGATTGCTTCTACAGCCAAGAAGCCACGTTCCGCAGACGCCATTCCCGGCCCGTCTCACCCATTGCCTGCCATTCCGGCTCCACACGACGACAACGAGGACCCTTAATATACACCTGACCCTTCACTCTCCGGACATCCTAATCCGTCTTTCTCTGGTGATCATGATCCAACTGACATTCCGCTCCCTGATCTTCTTAAGACAGTGGAAAAGATTGTTCCAGACTGCTCCCTTTATAAGCCATCGAGGTCTGGCGACTGGCTTTGGCTTCGGTTTGCGTGATCAGTTTCCCTATGGGCAGCCGTTACTCGGACAATCTACCACTCTGCTTACGGCGCTCTTACGGAACGGTGACGTTCTTTTAGGAAACGGTTCCCCTCTGGAGCTGGATAAGGAACCGCCTCCCCCGCGTCCTGGATGAGAAAACTATTTCTTTCGTCCTATTGGTGAAGGAACGGCGAACCTGCGCAACTTTGACACGTATCCGCAATCCGAGTTCCTTACCGCGGACACTAAGCTGGACTTCGGTTCCGCATTATTCCTGCCAAGAAGAGCTGCGGTCCCCGTCTATGTGCTGCGAAATAACGATCGCATCCTCCGCCTGGGGCTCCGGGCTGCATCACAGGCTGATGTCTCCGCACCGCAGCTAATGCGTTATGTGAACGCCTTCATGCCGATCCGCTTCTTCAAGATACCAAGCAGTTGGCGTTCCTGATTCATCAAGTTTTCCACGAGAGCTGCTTCGCAACATACATGCTATGAACTGGTTCACCAGGGCTCTGTTTAATTCAATGCTCCTCCTGTGTGAGATCGCACTTAACACTACTTCGAATCTTCACGATTCCACCCGCCATCTCCTTCGGAACCAACCGATCCACGAGACGGAATCACTCTCTTGGGGACTTATTCCCAAGGTAGCTCCTCGTCTGGATGTCTCTAAGAAGCCTAAACCTGTCAAGAATCGGCCGTTTAAGCGACAACGTTCCTCTACTACCATGCGTTCCGATCCGCCTGGCGACAACTGCCCCACCCAGAAGGCGAAACCCGTTCCACCTAATCCACCGCGATCCTCATCGCCGTTTCCTGTCGGTTCCCAAGGCCAAGGACGCGGCCGGTCCTTGGGACTGGCCACAACTCCAGATACACGACAACGTGCCTCTTCCCGATCCAGATCCCGACATAGGGACTCTTACTGACATTACTCCGCCCCCACAAGTCATGTTGGGACGGTTATGTTTCTTCCTGCCAGCTTGGCAAACGATTACTATCGATCCTGTAATTCTTTCCATCGTTACCCAGGGCTTCAAGCCGACGTTCCTTGTCCCCCCACCTCTTCGGTTTCCACCATGGGATTGGGACAAACCCGGCCCGCCCGCATTACAACAGGAGATAAGTACTCTCCTCCACAAACAAGCAATCCGCATTTTGCATCCATCCTTTTCCCCCGGATTTTACAGCAGCATCTTTATTTGCCCAAAAAGGTCGGGAGGTACTCGACTCATTTTCAACCTGAAACCCCTCAACAAGTTCATTGCCAATCCTCATTTCCAGATGGAAACAATCTCCTCAATCCGGGAGTCTCTGCGTCTGGGGGATTGGACAATTTCACTCTACCTGGCAGACGCATACCTACACATTCCACTTCGTGCCGCTGTCCGCCACCTGTTTCGGTTTATTCACGACGGAAGAATCTACGAGTTTTGCAGTCTGCCGTTTGGGCTCAACGCGGCTCCACGTGTTTTCACTATGGTACTGTGTCCAGTCCTGGCTCACCTTCACCAACAAGGTGTACGGATTCACGCCTTTCTGGACGACTGCCTCCTACCTCATCCCGATCCTGCAGTCGTCTTGCAGAACCGACGATCCGTCGTGTCTCTTTTTCATTTTCTGGGTCTAGGAATCTACCTACCCAAGTGCCGTCTACACCCAGCACAATGCTTCGTGTTCCTCGGCGTCCTTTTCGACCTGACTCACGCTTCAGTCATGCCTTCTCCGGAACGCATCTCCAAGCATGTGGCGTCCGTACGGGCGTTCCTCCATCTACCACGCCACACCTTCAGCGACCTTGCCTCAGTAATCAAGACGATCGACTCATTTGCGGACCTGGTCCTTTACGGTCGCTGGATGCCTTGTCCTGTGCACCACTACTGGTTGGATCACTGGGGCGATCCCCGTCTAGCACCTTTGCAGCCGTCACAACCGCTCCACCCGTCCTTTTCGCTTCAAACCATTCAGTGGTGGATGGATGTGTCCAACCTCACTGCCTAGGAACACAACAATCACCTGGAGCTTCAGGCGGTCCTCCTTAGTCTTCAACATTTCCAGGACCATGTCTCTGGTCGCATCGTCCAGGTGCACATCGACAATACCACTGCTGTTGCATACTTGAAGAAAGAAGGGGAACACGATCCCTGTCCGTCACCAAATAACGTCAGACATCTTCCAGCTGTGCATTAGTCTCAGGGTGGAACTCCTCCCTCTCCACATTCCGGGTTCCCGGAACGTAATTGCCAATTCCCTGTCCCGGCAGAACCCTCCAACCGGCGAATGGTCTTTGCATCCCAACATTTGCTTAGCCCTGTTCGCACTATGGGGATGACCAATGGTCGACCTGTTTGCAACTCGGTTCAATGCCAGACTTCTTCTGTTAGTCAGCCCGTTCCCTGATCCGCGAGCCTGGGCAGTGGATGTCCTGACACTGTATTGGAGCCTGCTACAGGCTTACATCTTCCCTCCGCCTCGTCTCCTACGATAGTGCTGTGCAAAATCTTGACGTGTCAAGGGCGGTTCCTCCTCATAGCCACAGATTGGCCCGTAGCAGCATGGTTCCCTGTGTTACTGAGCCTCCTCATCGACGATCCCAGGCTTCTGCCACCCTGTCCGATGTTACTCGCTCAATCCAACAGAACAATCCGCCACCCGAACATCAAGGCCATACGCCTTCACGGGTGGCTACTATCGTCAACTTACTCAGAGCAACTGGGTTATTTGAAGACGAAGCCGTCCATTCCGTTACAAATAAAATCTACTACAGTCACTGGAAACGGTGGTTTCATTGGTGTGTTGCACAACAAGCCAATCCGGTCCATCCGCCTTTAGAGGTTCTCCTCCGTTTCTTTACGTCCCTCTTCAACAGTGGCTTACGTGGTTCGACTATCTTGGTATACCCATCCGCCTTGAATGCAGTATTCCGAGCAGCGGATTATGGACATCTCCTCATTAACTATCGCATTTCCTCCCTCATCCATTCGTTTCGCCTCGCCAGGGAACGGATCAAGCGACAGTTCCAAGATTGGGTCCTATCCGTTGTTGTCAACGCGCTCCTGGCCGCCCCTTACGAGCCTCTTGGTTCCGCACGTCTCAGCCACTTAACAAGGAAAACTGTGTTCCTTGTTGCCCTTGCCGCCTACCTACGGTGTAGTGAATTACAAGAACTCTCTGCAAAGGAATCAGACTGTTTCTTCCTCACGGACTATGAAGAGGTCACCCTTACTCCACAATCGTCCTTTCAAGACAAAACACAGAAACCGGAGGAACGTTCTCGTCCTTTCATTATCCCTTCCCTCTCCAGGATCCTGGGGGATGACGATGAGCGTTCCCTTTGCCCGGTACGAGCACTTCGTTTCTACCTTAAGGCATCGCAACCCATCCGAAGAGGGCGATCCCAACTATTCCTTCCATTCAACCTCAAGACCGGTGTCACTTCAACACGATCTTGGCAATCTTGGCTGAAGACAGTAATCCTCCAGGCCTACGAAGCACTTGATATCACTTGCGCAACCAAAGGCATCCGCGTTACGGCCGACGAACTCCGTGCTATCTCGGCATCTTGGGCTTTCCATAGCAGTATACCAATTTCCGACATCATGGAAGCCGCCTCTTGGAGACACGCGTCCGTCTTCATGTCTCACTACCTCCGGGACATGTCCCACCAAGCTGACGGACTATATCGCATCGGGCCGTTTGTTGCGGCTCGACGCGTCCTGTAACCCCCGTTACACTCTCCATTTTTCAGTGTGGGGAACCGATCGCTACCCAAGGGGGCTTGCGTCACTGCTCCCTCCGCCTTGACAAAGTCAGTGGATTGCAATCAAAAAAGGTAATGGATATTTTCAAGGCAACTAGAAACTCCAAAATACCAGTGTAACCTGGTTGGTTTCTATTGCCATTTGAAAATATACATTACCTTTTTAGATCCCACCTTCCTCCCCTCTTGTCACCATTGAGGGCACTAAAGAGGATCGAAAAGGTGGCCACGTCGGCTCCGCTCGAGTTTATATACGAACGAGGATGCGCAGTGGGTAGCGACTCGGATGGGCAGCCTCATTTTAAATTCTCTATATTAAACAGCATTTGAGAAGGAGAATGCAATTAAAAAAGGTAATGTATATATTTAAATGGCAATAGAAACCAAAATCAACCAGGTTACTCCAGGGTATTTTGGAGTTTTGCTACCTAGTTTTTGCAGGCATTAAACCTGTTCAAATTTCCATGGTAACCCAACTGTCAAAGAAAGATAGTAACACATGCTACGAAAAAATAATGAATAATAATTGAAAAAGATTCAGATTTTCAGAATCTGTTCGCTTTTTTACTTATTAAACTGTAAGTGATAAGTGGGGAGGGAATCAAACTTTACTGATTTGATGTTCGCACAGTGTATTTATGTATTGAACTATAAAAAGGAGTGACGCGGCCCATAATTATCGGGTGCTTATGAGAATCAACTTTATATTTTTTTTGCATCCTAAGAACATGGCAATTTTAAGCTGGTTGAAAGTTGCAACAATGTTAATTTTACACTATGATCCTATGATGTAAACACTGTAATCCTATGATAATCCTATGCTTAAAACAACTGGAACATCAATTCAGCTTTATAAAATAAAAAATAAATAACCGAAATATCGTTCCAGCCCCAACTTAAGTCCTGATGCGGAGTAACCCAGTTTCTGAAGTACACTTTTACCATATGTTTGACTTTCTTTGGTTTTTTAAATTGTGTTTTTTCATGTTTTTTTTTAGTGGTTGGAAACAAATGCGACCTTCCAACAAGGGCTGTCGACATGAGACAAGCCGGAGAAGTAGCAAAGAACTATGGAATTCCATTCATTGAAACCTCGGCAAAAACTAGGATGGGGGTAGACGATGCTTTCTACACACTAGTGAGAGAAATTAGGAAAGACGTAAGAACTATTGAAGTGACATTATTATTGATAATTTTTCATAATATTTAGTTGGCTGATGTTAACACTAGTATGCTGAAAGAGTGTGTGAAGGGAAAGATGTGATGAGAATAACTGGGACATACCAAGTTTAGAGGTAGATTTCCCAAGATTACACCAAACTGTGATAACACCAAAATTTTAAACGTAAAAAATTTGGTAGTGTTTTCAAGACTTATGCTAAAACAATAGAGAAAACAAAAAAAAAACGCAGGTGAACCGGTGATTCAATCTTGCATCCTCTTTACCCAGGATGCTACGCACTTGGCTGTGTTTTGCTCCGTGTGCTTGGGAACCTTGTAACAGTGCACAAACACACACAATAATTTCCTTTGGGTACTTGGTTATAGTGGTTTCCACTGGCGCTAGGGGTGACTAGGTGTCTGTCACATCAAGGTGGACGTTGGCTGTGTCAAATCTTGCCAAATTAATACTTCTAATGTTAACAGTGTTAATGATGCCCAAACATTAAGTGCCCACTGAGTACAGGCCCCATTATTTATAGGTGGGATGATTAGCATGATGCAGATGTAATTTTCCCCGTAATTTAGCCTTTCCCCTTGTATTTATTGAACTGAAATACTTCACCTGTTTCTCTCCCCCCCCCCCCCCCAAAAAAATTGGGCCATAAGGGTGTTTTTAGCTAAACCTTATTATTCTAGATGGTCGTGCAATATTTGTGTCTGAGTGTTCGGTTAATGGAGCATGAGTGTAGAGTGCTTCGTGATACGAGCTCTACCCAAGATGCGGTTGATAGGAGTTTAGTTAGGCCCATCAATACACACGTGACACGTGAATTAGCTCATTGTCGATGTGTACCAAATGAACGTACTACTGCTCTAGATATTTTTCAAATTGAACTTGATCTTCCCACGGCGCTTCTTTCATTAGAAGCCCTTGTGACAAATCATATGGCGCCCAATTTTGAGGTGTGTTAGGTGTTCCCAAGCAAACGTTGCTTGAGAAACTGGGTACTCTTTAAGGAGTTACCCGCCATTCAAGCAGTTACTATGTCACAAATCACTCTAAAATCACTAGTGTTCCAATGTTGGAATTTTGTTTCCTGCCCTACAGACTGACTCCGACGATTCTGATCAGGATCTGGAAGAAAGGGAAAACCTGCCCGGAAGTGGTAGATGTGAACCTAAAAAAAAAGTAATGTACGAGTGCAACCTTTGGACCCCGAGGACCCAAGTATTTTAGGTTCTATCATTTAAGAGTATAGTGAACTTTTGAAAATGTTGCCTAAGGAGTTTCAGAAAAATGACTCCACCTTGGAATTATGTTGGGCTTTTGCACGGTAGTCCAAAACGGAACAAGAGCCTAATAAACATATTTTATTAGAGGTGAGGTGCTGTTTCTAGCACCAGTACAAAATCAGCGAGGGACAAAACAGAAGGACCGTAGGGAGTTAGTTCTACACTCTGCTTATACCAACGCATGGGTAGGACACGTAAGAAAGAATAACACCCTAGATTGCATTTTGATGCAATTTTATTGGCCATGCGTGTGTGATGACATTTCTCAATATAGCATCATGCCTTACTTGTTAGAAGACTGGTTAAGATAGGAAAGCTACCTATTGCACCAATGGCCCCTGTTCAATGGCATCAGAACCAATGGAACGACAGGTTATTGATATAGTCGGACCTGTCGGGCCTAAGACTAAGGCTGGTTTTCTTACATACTTAAATGATTGATCCTGCTACCAAGTCTCCAGAGGCTCCCCTGAAACAAACTAACAGTCAGTCAGAGGTCTTCCCGCGAGCTGGATTCCCGGTGGCGGTGGCCATCCAAAACAATTTCAGGGTTCAGACAAAACCTGGAAAACCTGGAGAACCTGGAAATCTCAGGGAAAATGAAAATAGAGCCAAAATCTCAGGGAAATTCCAGGGAAAACAAGAATTTGTAAGTTCCATTGAATAAGCAGATCACAAACAAAATCCTAGACTATACCAATATTTTAATTTGTGCTTTAATATGTCCAAGTATTTTAGATATTACTTCAATAAATCAAATCTTAGGCTGGTTCCAATATCTGTAATGAAAATGTCCCACCTGGACTAATCCCTAAACAGCTATTTTCTGGTATATTGGATTATTTTTGTACAAATATTAATAAAAACATTAGGTACTGCCCATTTCCCGAACTAAACATCTTGTAAACAACTGGAAATTACCATTGGATGCACCTGGAAAACCTGGAAATGTCAGGGATATTATGAATAAAAAAATTGTCTGAACCCTGTTTTAGGCTCTTGTTTTGTGAATGAGCTTACATCCTTGTTTTCACAGAAGTGTGGAATTAAAATATTTCACTCTTCTGTAGCACATTCGCAATATAACATTGTAGAGTGTTTACATCGTACACTAAAAGCTGTGCTGCTAGCCGTGTGCCATGAGTACCAGCATGATTGGGAGAGGTGTTCACCAGGAGCCATGTTTGCTCTTCGGTCAGCCCCTCCTGAGACAACTGGGTTTCTTTATTGCCAAAACATCTTAACCTGGTAATTTTAGCATTACATTCCTCGAATGTGATGTCCCCCTGGAGGTTTCTTCCGGTTTGTAGACGCCTGCTTGCATAGCCCACCGCACATGCGCGGCGCGGTCCTCCCATATAAAAGCGACAGCGCGCACACTATCGGCATTCATTTTCCTCCAGAGGTGTCTCCACGCCACCTCGCTCCACGGTTCCCCGACTGTCGTTTGGAAAATTGGATTCTGCCCGAAGATGGACAACGCTTCATCCGCCGCTCGTCCTCGTGCTCTTGCTCTCTTCGATCTTGGCAGCCGTTGGGCATCCGCCCTTGACCTCGCCGCGCCTGACTCTCCACTCCTCCCGGGCCAGCGCTCGCCGCTTCTCGCCCCACTGGATCTGTCGTCGCTTCGACAAGACCTTCAAGTTGCCAAAGACTCTTACCGGGCCGCCGAGCGACGCTCGCCCATTCTCCGGAACGAAACTCGCCGCTCGACCTGTCGTTCAACTCCTCCCGGATAGGCATAAGCGACAGCCGCAGTGTCGTACGGGAAATCGTACATGACACTGTCCGCCACCTACAGGTCAACCCGATGCCACCTCCCTCCTGCACATCATCGGTACGGAAGGCCCGCACCCAGGACTGGGTCGCATCCACTTTTAGCCACGAAGGGCACAGGCGTGCCGCTTTCCCCCCGCCGGCCTCGGCACCCAAGCGCAAGCCGGGCGACACACTGTCGTCGCGCCACCCGCTGTCGCCCGCCCCTACTACCGAGAAACGCATCAGGTTCCCGGACGACACTCCAGACGAAGCCACCCTGTCGCTCGCAGCTCTTCTAAAGACTGTCGAGCAGACGGTCCCGGACTGCTTCCTATTCAAGCCCTCAAAGACGCTCCCGTCATCAACCGTGGCCTAACGACAGGCCTTGTATTTGTCTCCAGGGACAAGGACGCCAAGCCCCGCTGCCTCCTGGGTCAGTCTACGACACTCCTATCGTGTCTACGTCGCAACGAAGGCTCCATTCTAGGCAAAGGCTATCCCCTTCTTCTCGACACGGAACCCCCGATGCCACGTCCCGGCAGTGAAAACAACTTTTTCAGGTCCTTTGGAGACGGCGCTACAAACCCCCGCAATTTCGAGACCTATCCGGAATGCGAACTCATCTGCAGCGAAATCAAGATGGACTTCAATGTCCATACCCAAGAAGGCCGACATTCCAACCTTCGTGCTGTACGAAAACGACAAATGTCTACGGCTAAGCCTACGGGCGGCCTCCCAAGCTGACGTCCTGCACACTGTTATCAACGCCCTATGTGAGAAGCTGTCGTCCTACAATCCTCCGGAAGAGCTCAAAAATTTGCCGTCCCTGATTTCCCAACTCTTTCAAAAGGCCAACTTTGCCACCTACCACGCTATGAACTGGGCGACAAGAGCACTGTTCAACAACACCCTCCTCCTTCGCGACATCGCCCTGTCGTCGGTAAACAACCTAAACCTATCCACACGACATCGTCTAAGAAATCAACCGATCCACGAGTCTGAAACTCTTTTTCGAGGACAGATCCCGACACTCGCTCCTCATCTCGATTTCTCAAGGAAACCAAGGTCACAAAAGCAATCCATGCCCTCAAACCGCCCGTTCTCGTGGAACAGACAAGCCAACCCCCGCCACGCCGACGACTGGCACAAGAACACGGCATCATCATCTAGCCGCCCGGACGACACTGCCGTTCCTCAACAACGAAACCAGCAGCCCTTTCGTTCCGACGCTTCTCGCTCCCGCCCCGGCCAACGCTCCCAGCAGAAGCGCGCCGCTACCCCCGACCAAAGGAGCCGATTCTCATCCCCCGGGGGTAGAAGAATGCAACGTAAAAATCAACAATGACGCCTTGCATCTGGCTGGCCTCTCGGTCGGAGCCAGATTACTCCATTTTCTCCCGGCCTGGCAAAAATTAACCACAAACCAGGAAATCCTGTCGATAATAAAACACGGCTTTCGTCCGACGTTCCTACACCAACCACCGCTGTCGCCATCGCCCCCATGGGACTTCTCGCCCCGAACGACAGCTTCCCTGTCGCACGAAGTTACGGAGTTGCTACGGAAAAATGCGGTACGACAACTCTCCAACCCAGGCCCGGATTTCTACAGCTCGATCTTCACCCGCCCAAAGAAATCAGGAGGCCTACGCCTAATTTTCAATATGAAACCCCTCAACAAGTTCATCCAAAACGAACATTTCAAGATGGAGACCCTAGAATCCATCCGCCAATCATTCATGCAGGATGATTGGACAGTCACCATCGATCTGGAAGATGCCTACCTTCACATTCCCCTTCATCCAGCAATCACCCACTACTTTCGCTTCATCTACGACCAGAAAGTCTTCGAATTCCGCTGCCTCCCCTTCGGCCTGAAAGCAGCCCCAAGGATCTTCACCCTTGTCCTAAAACCAATCTTGGTGAACCTTCACCAGCACCAAATACAAGCCAGTGCCTATCTCGACGACTGGGCCCTCAACAACCCAGACCCGTCTCAATTGGAACTCAACAAGGACAAAACAATCAACTTGTTGTGCAGCCTGGTGTTTGCCGTAAACTTTGCAAAGTCACGACTCCTTCCAGAACAAGTCTTTACGTTCCTCGCAGCATCATTCGACCTACGTTCGGCATCAATCTCTCCGTTCCCAGAACGCGTGGAGGATCTCCTACATCACATCCGGCTCTTCCGCCTCCAACCAAGTTTCTCCGCCCTGGAACTAAACTCCCTCATCGGAAAGATGGACGCAATGGCCAACCTGGTCCCTTACGGGCGGTGGATGGTAAGACCTTTCCATCACTACCGGATAGTCAACCACTCAATCAACCAAAACAATCCGGACAGACAGATCCCGCTCAACACAGACTTCCCCTTCGAATCCCTCCTTTGGTGGTCCGACGTCACAAACCTGTCGAAATCCGTCCCTTTACAGGAACCACCACCCGACCACCGAATCTTCACGGATGCATCAAGCACTGGTTGGGGAGCACACCTAAACAACCAGGAAATCTCCGGCTTGTGGCCTGCCACCCTCAAAGACCACATCAACGGACTGGAACTACGTGCAATCCTCCTAGCCCTCCGTCACTTCCTCCCACTCATCAAAAACAAGGTCATACAGATCCAGGCGGACAACACAACAGCCCTAGCCTACATCAGGAAAGAAGGCGGAACGAAATCAAAATCGCTCCACAACTTAATGACGGAAATCTTCAATCTGTGCATCCCACACAACATCACCCTCCTACCGCTTCACATCCCAGGCAACAGGAATGTGATTGCAGATTATCTCTCACGCCTGAAACCACCAGCAGGCGAATGGTGCGTCAAGAAATCCATCTGCGAATCTCTCTTCAATTTATGGGACAAACCAGTGCTGCATCTATTCGCCACGAGGCACAATGCCAGACTTCCCCACTACATCAGCCCAATCCCGGACGACTCAGCAGTAGCAGTAGACGCTCTCACGTTCCCATGGCACAACCTGTTCGCCTACCTATTTCCACCCTTCAGCCTAACTGCTTCCACAAGTACTTCGGAAAATCGAATCAAGCCCGGGTCTTTTCATCCTAATAGCCCCCCTCTGGCCGTCGGCAGCCTGGTTCCCGCTCCTCCTAAACCTAACAGTCGACACTCCAAGAAGTCTCCCTCATCTACCAGATCTTCTGTCACAACAAAAGGGAACAAAACTACACCCGAACCTCCCACTCCTAAACTTAAACGGGTGGCTACTATCATAAACTCCTCAAAAAGGCTGACATTCATCAAGAAGAGGCTGAACGCATCGCATCAAAAGCAACCAGAGAATCAACAAACCGCATGTATGACAGCCACTGGTCAAAGTGGATTCATTGGTGTATCGCAAAACGCACAAATCCACTCAACCCCTCTCTTCCCGAACTCCTAAGCTTCTTCGGTGACCTGTTCAACATCGACAAACTCAAAGGCTCCACCATCCTCGTCTATCGGTCTGCATTAAACTCCGTCTTCAAAGCTGCCGGTCGCACTGACCTACTGGAAGGCTGCCGAATTTCTGCCTTGCTACGCTCATACGAACACGATCGACCCACCATTAGACGTTCCGTCACCGACTGGGACCTCTTCATCGTCTTACAAGCACTAATGGAGAACCCCTATGAACCCATGCAAGACAGCTCACTCCACCTCATGACCCGCAAGACTGTCTTCCTCGTAACACTGGCAGCTAGTCTAAGATGTTCTGAGATTCAAGCCCTCTCGGCAGACCCGGCATACTGCATCTTCGGCCCAAATTTCTCATCAGTCACACACTTCCCAAGAGCGTCCTTCAGAACAAAAACTCAAAAACTATCCGAACCCTCGAAACCCATAACATTCCCTGCCCTTTCAAACCTCACTGGGAACGAACCGGAACGCTTCCTCTGCCCAGTCAGAGCTTTCCGCTTCTACCTAGCCCGCACTCAACACGAAGACATTCGGATAAGCAGGAATCAACTCTTCCTTCCAGTGGACCCCCAAACCGGCGAAACAATAACCGCCATGGTGTCACGCTGAATCAAGAAAACAATCGAAGCAGCTTACGACAAGCACGGATTGAGTAAGAGCATAAGGATAGCGGCGCACGAAGTACGAGCTATCTCCACATCTTGGGCCCACCACAATGCCACACCAAACGAAGAAATCTTAGCAGCAGCATCGTGGCGCCACCAATCCACCTTCACGTCCCACTACCTAAGGGACATGACGAAGGATGAATCCGGACTACACCGGCTGGGACCGATCGTCGCAGCCAGAACTGTGGTCAAACCCCCCTTAAGCACTCGGAACGAAGCAGAAGCAAGATCCATGAGGAAGCAAGATCCATCCAGCTAGAAGCAAGACCCTCAAACAACGGTCCTTTTCAGGGCCACCAATTCCCACGAAAGAGACCAAATTCCTGTTAGCCCAATTTGTTCTGAATAAAGTGCGAATTTTTCTTTTGCAGATAAAAAAATTCATGTGGGAAAGCCTGCTTGCATCCCGGGGCGCTCGTACAGACGGTCCCCGCCATCAACTTTGACGAGGTCAACTGGTAATGCTAAAATTACCAGGTGAAGATGTTTTGGCAATTAAGAAAGAACATTTTGCCGGCCCCCAGCCTGGCCCGTTAAAAATGGTTTCTTTTTGCCGAAAACATACTTAACCTTAACTCCCGCCCTGCCTCCCCTCTCGAGTCACCGCCTGAGACATTGAGAGTAAAATGAATGCCGATAGCGTGCGCGCTGTCGCTTTTATATGGGAGGACCGCACCGCGCATGCGCGGTGGGCTATGCAAGCAGGCGTCTACAAACCGGAAGAAACCTCCAGGGGAACATCACATTCGAGGAATGTAATGCTAAAATTACCAGGTTAAGTATGTTTTAGGCAAAAAGAAACCATTTTTAGCTGGCCAGGCTGGGGGCCGGCAAAATGTTCTTTTTACCAGATGTAATGTTTTATGGTAGAAACGTACGTAGTACCCTAACTTTAGTAAAAGAGGACTGAATAAATTCTCATGTATTGTTCATCCTAGTGTTTTGGAGCACATTCTGGATTTATTACAGAAGTTTAAGTACAATCGCGAGTTGGCTGAAAAATCGTATACAGAGGCTCAGCTGAATGCAAACGGTATGTTTTGCAAACAAAAATACCTCCTCCTAGGCCACCCAGCAAAAGAAGTCAACCATGCCATCACCCTTGCCAGGAGTTGGAAAGAACCCCCTCATAAAGGAAAAACGTCACAGCAAAACCCGGTAGAGGTGATAACATGCGTGCAAGGAAAAAGCGAGCGAGTCATGAAAACACTACGCCAATTCGGAGTGGACTGCTTATTTAAAAACTCTGCCAACCTACGAACTTTGCTCAGAAGTAAACTCGCACAGAACGTCGAACAAGCGAGGAACAAAAACCCAGCACAGGTACATGAAGCACCTCAACCAGCTCCAGAACTGCAGTCTACAATAGATGAGGAACCAATTCCACTGTACCCGATTACCGACACACAAGCAGCTGTATGCGCTATCCCATGCTGAAACTGCCGAGCCATCTACGTGGGGGAAGTTGCAAACGAGGTTCCGAGCACCAACAGGCCGTGGAACAGAGAAACAAAAAGAAAAGTGGTGTCGCTGACATCAGATGCACACAACCCACACCATCATGTGGAAAGGCACTCGGGTGCTCATGAAGTCCACCACCTCCCACTGCCATGCACTTGAGTGCATTGCCATCCAACAATTTAGGCAGGCAAAAAAAAGTGCCATTAATGAACATCCAAAAGCCTGCGCACCAAAATTGTGAAGATTGTGACACCGAATCTAACTGCAAAACTCTCCACATGCTGCGAAACACTCCTAATACCAACACAAGAGGAAGGAGATGAGAGGGAGCCACCATCGCCACAACATGCTAATACAGATAAGAGAAAGCAACAGCACTGAAATTTGAAATGCACAACATGGCCAACAAGGTTAAAAGCCAGTAGCCCTACTCAGAAGATCATCTTCCCTTCTGGCAGAAAATCACCAAGAACCCTTGGAGTCTCTCAACAATCAGTCAGGTCTTCAAGCCTTCATTTTTTAGAAAGCAAGCACTGATCTCCTTGGGAATTTGCAACATCACCTTTGGAGGACCTTTCAAACGAAATTCAGGGACTTATAAGAAAAGCAATAGTAGAAAGCAGAGAACCTTCGTGCCCAGGCTTTTACACCAATTTTTCAAAGACCAAAAAAGTGGAGAAAGACCAAGTCTTAAATCTAAAACCTCTCAACCGGAGAATAAGAATTCACACTTCAAAATGGAAATGCTGGACTCCATAAGACAATCCCTCAAAGCGAAAGATTGGGCAGTCTCCATTGACCTGCAAGATGCGTACCTTGCAGTACGACATCTCTCCCACTTCATTTACGACGAGAATGTTATGAATTTCTGACTGCCATTCGGCCTCGACTCAGCTCCATTCACAGATCTATTTTGGCACATCGCCATAAGTTGCAAGTCCAATCACATGCCTACCTAGGCAACTGGCTTCTGAAAAAATCAATGCCCACGCACCTAATGCAAGACCTACAAACAATCCTAGATCTGCTACACAATTTAGGTTACGAAATAAACTTCAAAAAGTCAAGATTGACTCCATAGGCGCCTCAATATAGCGCAAAAAATGGCCAAACCAATGGTACAAAGATGGAATCAATGGCATTCGCTCTTGAAAACTGTCATAAATAACATATCAAAAGTCTACCAAAATATTGTTGGTGGAAAGCCGCCCAAATTCGATACTTTCACTGTTATTTATTGAAATAGTGAATTCCCTTTCACAGTTAGCAAAATTACATCCATAACTTTATTGTTCCTCTTGAAATTTCCTTTCCAATGATACCAAACATAACCGGAAGTAACTACCGGAAGTGGTACTAATGAGTTAGGGAAAAGACGTCATTTTTTCAAAATGGCGTCTGAATATGAGACTTTGAATTCACTTTCATAGTTAGGGAAAGTAGACCCCCTACCTTTATTGTTATTCTTGAAACTTCCCTTTTTACTATACCAAACACAATCGGAAGTAACTACCGGAAGTGGTACTAATGAATCATGATTAATGCATATTATAATAAATTGTGTACTACTAACATAAGTAAGTGAAAACATTTTATTTCGGAATGTATTTGCAGCAGTCCACACCAAGCACATTTTTTTTTCACACGGAATTTTAGGTTGTGACACTACATCCCACCTGTTTGGTATCGGAAAAGAACAGGCTGTAAAGAAGCCTTTAAACAGTCCCCATTTCAGACGCTGTGCTGAGGTTTTCACAAAACCCAACAATGAAAAGAAAGACATAGTAGTTGCTGGTGAAAGAGCACTAGTGGATATCTATGGTGGCACCGAAAGTGAAACGTTGGATAAGCTAAGAAAGAAAATATTTTACCAGAGGACTGTGGAGTCCATTACATTTGTTCAAGTCAGAAACCTCCCACCAACATCGGCATCGGCTGTTTACCATAGTTCAGAGTGTGTGTTATCAAGTGCAAAAATGGACGGGAACAGGCAACCTGAATAACACAGATTGGGGTTGGAGCTTGACTGCTGATGGTACCTACGCTCCCTATCAAACAGACATGCCTCCAGCACCAAATTCTCTGATGAAGCTGATTCGTTGCAAATGCCAAACCGGTTGTGGAAATAGTAAATGTGGATGCCGAAAGAAAGGACAAAGTGTTCCGTAGCATTTTCGGAATGCAAAGGTTCCTGCCTCAATAGTGAACCAGTGGACGACACAGTAGATACATTCAGTGACTATGAAGATAATATGTAATATGTGAATCGCTTTGCTGCCTGAAAACACTCTTAATGTGAACCTAATAAGAAATATATTGCATTTTCGAAATAAAATGTTTTCACTTACTTATGTTAGTAGTACACAATTTATTATTTTTATTACGGGATATAATATGCATTAATCATGATTCATTAGTACCACTTCCGGTGGTTACTTCCGGTTGTGTTTGGTATCGTAAAAAGGGAAGTTTCAAGAATAACAATAAAGGTCTACTTTCACTAACTATGAAAGTGAATTCAAAGTGTCATATTCAGATGCCATTTTGAAAAAATGGTGTCTTTTCCCTAACTCGTTAGAACCACTTCCGGTAGTTACTTCCGGTTATGTTTGGTATCATTGGAAAGTTCAAGAGGAACAATAAAGTTATGAATGTAATTTTTCGAACTGTGAAAGGGAATTCAGTATTTCAATAAATAACAGTAAAAGTGTCGAATTTGGGCGCCATTTTGAAAAAATGGCGGCTTTCCACCAAAAATATTTTGGTAGACTT
This sequence comes from Lithobius niger, assembly GCA_023313725.1. Taxonomy (NCBI): domain Eukaryota; kingdom Metazoa; phylum Arthropoda; class Chilopoda; order Lithobiomorpha; family Lithobiidae; genus Lithobius; species Lithobius niger. The sequence goes on along the minus strand of JAHWFP010100054.1, from coordinate 50,955 downwards.
TTGATATGTTATTTATGACAGTTTTCAAGAGCGAATGCCGTTGGTTTCATCTTTGTACTAATTACTTCTAGGTAAAATCGTATATTCACCCGCCTATCCAGCCCAATCGTTCCTCTTCAACCTCAACAAGATTTGCTATCTAACATCAATTGCCATTACAATAACATTCGAGTCACAGCTCATGGGCTAAGAGTCTTCTCCATCTCTTGAGCCTTCCGCAACAGCTTCCCCATTTTCAAAATTCTGCAAGCCGCATCATGTAGAAATGCATCAGTCTTTTCGCATCACACTACTTCAGGGATATGACCACCCAAGCAGATGGACGTCACAAACTGGGACCTATCATCACTGCCAGAAGTGTTGTCTAGCCCTCACAGCATTAATGATGAAGAAATAAAACAACGGCCCTTTTTAGGGCCACCAATTCAGAAAAGAAATCCGGAACCACTGTTTGAATTCAATTTTCATTTTGTGCAAAAGTCTGTGACTTTTCGGAGGGCCAGCTCCTAACCCCTGGGGAACCAGTCAGGTGGTGCCCGCCGCCATTTTTGACAAGGTCTTCTGTATATGCTAAATTTATAGGTAATATAAATTTTCGTAGCAATAGAAAGTGAGAATTGCTGGCTAGTGGCTAAATTCTGTTTATATTGACAGGAATAAAAGATGTTTGCGTCATAAAAAGAACACCAAAAGGTTCACTTAAATTCACTTCAATGACGCCTACTTTGTCCTGCAAATTTTCGACATCTCTCAGATGGCTTCTTCGGGCCTTGAGGATGTTCGGACTTTGTACTATATCTTTCTTTCTGACCACTTGTGCATTCGAACTCGTTCTGACCACTTTAGCATTTGAATTTGGCCGCCCATGTAGCCCCCTGTATTGATCAGCCTGCACGCGATTCTCACTATCAAGTTGCCATTGACGATCAAACTGTTCACTGAGGTCCAGTTGAGCAACTCTAGGGTACGCAGGGCCCTGGATGTTCATTAGAGGCACTCCTTTTTTTCATGTTGCTGGATTGCCAGAGATTCCAAACATCTGAGGTGGGGCTCACGGATCGAGTTTGACCTAAGACAAGTGCTCGTCCTCTTCCAGTACGCTTCATGATTCGTAGATTTGCAGTGGACTGCGATGCCGTTGTCATCTTTCTTATTTCTCACATTAGCCATATGTTGAGCAACCCTAGTACGAATACCTTTCCTGGTTTCTCCTATGTACACTGCATCACAGTCCCTGCAAGGAATCTTATAAACTGCCTCCCTTGTATTTTTGACAGCTCTCATTTTCTCTGCATCTTGAGATTTCAGTGTCTCTCGCCTCGCATGGACTGAAGTCATATGTTTCTTGTATTTCTTTTCGTTTATGCAGTAGAAACAGAATTTAGCCTCTAGCTAGCAATTCTCATCTTTTTAGTATCCTAAAATACTTACCTTTTAGTAAAAAACACCCACCCATCTCCTCTGGCGGCGAATGCTGGGAAGGGAGCATGCACAGCACCATTTGGTGGGAAAGTCAAGCAAAGTTTATTCTATTTAAATTATTTCAAGTCTGGTCAATTGAGCATTAAATAAGCGATTTAAGCTAGTGCTAAAGGTAAGTTTTTTGAATAGTAAAAACTAATTTTAGTGTTTAAAGTTCCATTTCGTATCAGTTCTTTATAAATTGTACACTTTGTAGACTAGAAAATATTACTTTTAATTTTAAATGAAGAATTCACCAAGTTTTTTAACGCTTAACGCCCTGCGCTTAGTTGTGCAGTTATAACGCTCAGTCCTAGGCAAAATCGATCATTTTTGAAAATTCGCCAACAAACAAAAACAAATTAACATAAGTGTGCAATTTAAAAAAACAATCCTTGTAGTTTTATGTTTCACGAAATCATAATTATATTTGAGTGGGTGCTGTTTGGAATACTCTGCGTAAAGGTATGCTTTACCCAGTTTTCGAGAAAGTAAAAAGTTTTTAATGGCACCATCTTTGTTACGGAATCAGCCATCACATTGCTGTCATCTTTATTCATATTCAAGTTACATTTTTTGCCACTAGAGGCCACCACCAATCAATGGGGCTTGTCCTTGACAGCTTCAGCTATGATTCAGTGCAATCCCCAGCCTCGTAGTAATGCTGGATGATTTTACACGTGGAGTACAACACTGCCCGTAATACTACGGACACAGGACCCCTCATGATTTTTGCACACCTGTAGTACTACGGGCTTAGGGCTTTAAGTGTTAACTACAGAAGCTGTTCTTCTTTTAGTCAAAATAGTAACAACACTGCAGATTGTCCCCTTTAGGCAATATGTTGGTGGTGCAGATGTATGCCCCTTGGTGTGCGTCAGGGTACTGTGTTAGGTTCATTGCTCTTTCTGATTTTTATCGATGACATGCCAATTTGTATTTGCTCTATTTGCAATTTGTTTACCTACGATCTTCAAATCTGTAAAAAAAAACAATTTAAATGTTCCAATGACATTCAGGCATTGTAAGATGATTTGAACAAAGTGCAAGCTTCGGCAAATTGTAACAAGATATCCTTCAATGTGGGTAACTGTGAAGTACTTCACATTGGATGCAACAATATTTGTCGGGAATACTCACTATGACAAAATTTTACCAACTGCTACGCAAGTGAAAACTCTTGGAGTATTATGACAAAGCATCCTAAAGCGGCAGCAAGAAAAGCTAACTATTCTGGGTTGGATTCGAAATCACTTCTCTTATTTAGGTCTTGAATCATTGCGTGCACTCTACTGGATATGTCTGCCCTCATCTTGAATTTGTTGTTCAGGCTTGGATCTTTACCTGGCAAACTGGAAACTATACAACAACAAGAAACTCGCCTCTTGCCATCAGACCTTTCTCCGAGCTTTGAGGAGAGACTTGAGAAACTAAATCTCTTTGGAAAATAGGCAACTGCCTACTACAGTGGAAATTCATCGACATAATGAGAATTAATACACTTTTTCCACTAATCAAAGCACAATCTGTTGTTTCACTAAATTTTCGGGGATAATCCGATCTCCTTCTTCCGAGTGTTGACTAGCGTTGATACCGACGAACTGGAGACAGCATGTAGTTTTTATCGGCATCAACGCTAGTCAACACTCGGAAGAAGGAGATCGGATTATCTCCGAAAATTTAGTGAAACAACAGATTGTGCTTCGAGTGGTGGAAAAAGTGTATTAATTCTCATTATGAAAACTAAATCTCACTACCAATATTGAGCACAGACACATAAGTGACATACTGCAGGTTTTTAAGATTGTGCGTAAACTTTTTCCTTTGGATTTTTAATGGACCAACCTGTAGATTCTACACATGATCATTGCTAGACCGCCATGATTCCAGAAATAGAAGCACAACAGGAATTCTCATCCGGAATGAAACCATGAGTATTGGTTAAAGCATCAATACGTGTTGTTGGTAAAATGGATGCCATACAACACAAGCGGTATCAGTACAGCTTATTGTGCTTTGTGTAATCATGTGTAAGTGAATTCTCAAAAAATATTAAGGTGTAAAATAGAGCCAAGAAATTGGCCCTATTTTCGTTTGGCATTTTATTTTGTCACCAATTTTTGTTGTGTAAACCAAAGTGACATACATTTTTGTAAGTAATAAATTCGTTTTGTTTTCAACAACAGAAAGAACGCAAAGGAAAAGACAAGAAACGGAAGAATAAAGTAGGAAAGAAGAGGAAATGCACAATTTTATAACAGAATAGGCGAGTTTTTAAAAAGATCAACCCAATGAGAAAATAGATTTCAGCGTACAACATTTTACTTTAGTAACGTTCTAGCTGTAACCCATGGCCAATTCTTTATAGTAGTAATCCATGTTTTCTAGCTTTTGCAAAGAGCTAGAATGTGAGCCAAAAATACATAATTTCTTGTTTTCAAAGGCTGCCCATGTCTGAAAAACTCCAATGCATGAAGTGTCCTTTCCAGTTTGTAAAATGTTGCGAAATGCGATGAATATTTTTGTATTCCGTTCAAAACTCTTGGTCATACTGCTATGGCATACAAATTTTTAAAAATATCTTCCTTGCAAAATGTATTAAGTTTCATTTTTGACGTACTTTTAAATAAATAAATAAAATAAAAAGAGATCATGCACGTAGTAGATTTTGCCGATAAACTGCTCTTAATTTTTTTTAAACTGTGTTGGTGTGGTGACAAGTCTTTCGCACACTCCTATTTTCACAGCCTGGAAGATTTTTAAGTGGTTATTGTGTTATTAAACAATCGTACAAAATTGGTTATGAAGACAAGCTCCAGTTATTTTATCCCATGTTTATGGCATAATTTGTTTTAAAGTATTGTTTTGTTTTACTTTTAGTTTGCTGCCGTTACGTGCAAATCTTCCCCTGCAATTCTGGTAAAAACTGCCAATTTGACTGAAGCCATGGATTGGTTGGTTTTCGAAATGAAACGATCAAGTGCCAGCCGTTCGTTCGAGCTGACAAAGCTCAGCTTACTAACGAACAAGACTTAACGACGGCTGTACGCTTTGCATCGTCACGTTTGCAACGAGGGACAACTAGAACTTTTGTATGTGCGTAAGCTTGTGACTTAGTGCCATTAACGAGACAGCCAACCAGCGATATTTACTTAAACATAGTCTTTTCCCCCAGAAGATGCCAGTCTTTCTTAGAAACAAGATTGCCTCTTGCATAAGTGGAGACGGTGAGGAGGTGATGTAGGATAGTTAAGGTTGAAATAACACAAACGCTGCTCTAACACCTAAAAAATGAACTGATTCCTATAAGTTTGTTTTCTCACGTAAATTATTCATAGCTTTTCTTGAAATGTTTCAAGTACAAATTTATGAAGCCGTCAACTTTGTTTTCCATTGTGTGATGACTAGTCTGTTAATGTCATTGTTCACTGAAAGTTACTTAAACCATCCAAAAAATTACTGTGTCGAATGACTACGATTACTATGGAAATGTGGAATTGTGTCAAATCATACGACGGTAAGATATATTTGTTGCAAAGTTGTTTAAATATAATTTTGACTTGGAGAAGGACAAAATAAGACAAGTTTTAAGTTGATGCTTGAGGCACTTCCTAGTGTCTACCAGTAAGTATGCTCCTGTCTCTTCACTTTTCTGTTTATTTTCTACCACTATCTGTTGAATCCTACTTAACTCACTATAAGATTATAATCTGAGGAAGTATTTGCTTCAGTTTGTCGCGCTACAGTTAAGATTGGCCATTACTGGTTTAAAAAATCTTTTTTTTTCCCCTTGTGTTACTTTTTTCAAATTTACGTGCAGAGAAAGATGGTGATATTTGAGACTACTTAAGGTTCCTTAGTTGCCATTGAAAGATTTAAAATATTGTGTAATAAATCTCTTGGCTCCAGTCGGTTCAGTCACTATGTACAAATCTCTTCGTCCTTTCATCAAACGCAAAGCAGAGTAGTGTGCATAGATTAAAAATACCATATCAAATGTAATTTATTATTTCTTACTTCCTGCAAATACTTACCTTCAGTAATATTGCTAAAACCACCTTTTTACGCTATTTACTGCTCTCTTATGAACTAAAAACCCCATTTTTTAAGTTCTCCCTAAGCTTTTCTCCACTGCCGCTAGGCGGCGCTGCACGTCCATACCGACGTCAGCGCCCCCACCAGTCCAACCGCATCACTTTTCGAGCACTCCATCGTGGATGGTTGTGCGAGTTTTTACTGCGTGCTTCGCGAATTAACCAACGCGTATTATGGACTACAACAACGGACTTCGATGTCAAGAAGTGGATCCGACGAGCGGCTTATTGGAAAGCAGCACGGTGGGAACAGGATCGAAGCACGGCAACGGTCGGTAGACGGTAGACTTAACGGATACGGCCATGCCGGCGGTGTTTTTGGGTCGGCCGGTCGTTGCCGAGGGCAAGATGGCGGCCGAGAATGAAGCTTTTGTGATTCGTGGCTTACGGAGGCGTCGTTGCCTCCCGTTCTTCCCCGGGATGTTGTTCGTGTTGAAATATTTTTTTCATGCAGATGGTGATTTGTAGAGTGAGCCAGTGGAGTTGTCACCGTGCCGATCCGATGGCGGGCGTTAGGTGAGTGGCCGACAGTGGTGGTAAGTTGAAAACCAGTAGTGTTGAGAGGATGAATGGGACGACCGCTCCCGGTGGGGAAAATAGCGGTGCGGTTCGTACACTGAGTGGTAAAAAGCCGGCCACGGGCGCTGTCCGTGGTCCGACTATCCCAGCAAAAAAAAAAAAAAGTTGCAAGTGCCGCGTTTGGACATAATTGCAACGCTGGTTGAGCCGAGGGGTGCAAATGGAGCGCGGTTTTTAACCGGACCCACGCTGTCGCCACTGGCAACACGTGTAGCACCATCGGCGACACTCAGTAGCTACTAGACACTGATGCCGCGGGACAAATTGTCGCCGTTCTGTAGCCAGTTGTCACCAGAGAAAGTAGCTGTGTGACGCTGACGCAGCGGGACATATCGTCGCCGTTCTGTAGCCAGTTGTCACCAAGGTAAGTAGCTGTTATGACGCTAACGCAGCGGGACAAATTGTCGCCGTTCTGTAGCCAGTTGTCGCCAGGGAAAGTTGCTGTATGACACTGACACAGCGGGACACATCGTCGCCGTTCTGTAGCCAGTTGTCACCAGGGTAAGTAGCTGTTATGACGCTGACGCTGCGGGACACATTGTCGCCGTTCTGTTGCCAGTTGTCACTTCGAGGGTGTCACATGTCGCCGGTGAGCGTGGCTGCTATGGCACTGGCGCGGTGGGACCAATTAAAAAAAAAAAAATAAATAAAAAAAAAACCGTCGCCAGGTGTCGCTGCGCAGTCGTCATGTGTCGCCAACGGTATGGTGAGTGTCTCCATGGGCGTTTGCCCATAGGCCTATGTGTTTATGGTATGTTAGGGTATGTTTACATTAATCGTTATTGCCTCTACATTTCTTTGGTCCTGGAATGGCAGCTGCGTTGGCTCCTGTAGTGTGCATCAAGACATGGTCTCACTGGAGTTTGGCACTGGAACTTGGACGGTTAGTACTATGGGTTTGAAGTAGGGTTCTCCCCCCTCCTTTTGTCTTCTCTTCCTTGGGTCCTTAGGCTGAGTGGGGGGGGGGGGGGTGAATCTGATGCCCTTTGGGGTCTGGCCGCTATATGCGGTCGCACGGAGCCACTATGCCCAATTTTTTTTTTTGGCGAATCGCAAACAAGTTGTATTGTGTATGCATTGTTGTCTCATAAGGTCAAACCAAAACATGTGAATGGAGCTGTTGCTTGTTCATCTGGGTCGAGTAAGAGTTCCCTTGGTTTAAGTATGAATCGGAAGGGGGACTTTAAAGTACATGTTGAAGTTAAATCCAATTATGTCGGTTTCTGTGGAAACCTGGCACTCGAGGCTCGGTCATCAGCGTAAATTGGGCCTGTTAAATTTACATAACTCCAAGGTGGTACATGGATACTGGTGAGTGGAGCCTAACTCTCCTCAGTGCGAGGTCTGCAAGGTGACCAAATCGACTAGGGCCAGTTTTAAGGCTATTGGTGCTTTGCAGAGTAAGAAGCCCCTCGAGCTCCTTCACATGGATGTTTGGGGACCAAATCGCACGGTATCCTTGGGTAATTGTAGATATGTGCTTACTTTACTTGATGATTCTTCTCGTTGTGCATGGGTGTTTCCCATCGCTAGGGAAAGCGATGCGTTTCAAAAGTTTGTTGACTTACGTGCCAGAAGTGAAAGACAATTTAGCCTCAACTTGTAAATGGTCGCATGGACCGAGGTATGGAATTTTGTGATTATGTAGGTTGGGTATCAGATACCAGCGAACCAATGCCTACTCACCAGCTACGGCTGGAATCGCTAGGCGATTTACCCGCACGTTGTTAGAAGGGGTACGTGCAATACTTCACGAGACTTCTCTGCCACGCAATCTTGGGCAGAATTTGTATGTACGTTCACCTACCTGAAGCATAGGTACCCTCGCTCATACTTAGGCTTTGGGGTCCCTTGTACATTATTGTTTGATCGAGGTGTATCAGTCAGGCATTACGAAGACCTGGTGCAATGTGTTCTGTACGCTTCCATAAGCCGGGAAGGGATACCTTTGAAGTTAAAGCTGGGAGGGGGTATTCATTGGCTATGCGGTAGACACAGTAGGATATAGAGTGGTATCCCCAAACTTACTTGGTCGTTGAAACTAAACATGTAACTGTTGATGAGGTTAAGTTATGGGGAAGGGAGAAGAGGTCCTTGCAGTATAGGCCTCAGAGTGTGCCCAAACCCAGTCTAAGTGCAACTACATTTAACTATGGAAGGGGACTTAGTTCGGGTACAGAGTCGGAATCGGATGGTAATTCTAGGGTAGAAGCCGAAGATAAGACTGAGGGCCCACTAACCATTGAAGAAGTTCCTCCACGACCATTCATTCGTAGTAATAGTGTAGGCTCCACCCCCAAATTGGCTCCTTTAAATTATCAGTATTGGTGAAGGGAAGTAGTAGTCCGTCAGACGGGGCAAAGGGTAGGTAGGTTGGATGTGTACTATCACACCCCAGATGGATTTATGTTCCGCAGTGTTAATGTAACTATAGATATGGAAGTGGGGATGTAAATGGATATACAAGGTAGAAGAATACTGACGGAAGCGTTAGACGTTTCCGCTCCCGACTAGTAGCTCGGGGGTTTTGTCAAGCAAGCGGTGTGGATTTTGATGGAGTATTCAGCCCAGTTGTGAATTTTGTTTTAGGTTAGATTCTTTTATGTATTATTGGTATCCATTCTGAAGTGGACAAGTGTTGATTTGGATATCCAGTGCGTGGTACGTTGGATTGCAAAACCTGCATGAAAATCCCCAAAGGATTCAAACCTGAGGTTCGCCATGGTACGGTGTGGCTATTGCAAACAGCCGTATATGGTCTTCACCAAAGTGGGTGACTGTGATGGGAGGAACTTGAAAAGCCATTAGTGATGATGGGATTTTCTCAGTTCTTGGGACTTACCTGTGTTTATCATTTTGGTTTAGATGCAGTTTTATGTGGATGTTTTGCTTTTGTTAGCCAGTAACGCAACTCTTAGAGCAAATGTAGTAACGTTGCTTGACTCCAAATTCGAACTCACGTCTTTAGAAGTAAAAAAAAAAAAAAAAAACCTATTAGGTGTTGCCTTCCTAAGAATTGATGGCATGACAGTAATTCATCAAATCTTACTTTTCGCAACTCACAAAGAGGTATGACGTCGATGAAACATGTACAGTGCGTGTACCAGTTCATGTCTGCAGGTACTGGTGTTCAAACGAGGCGTGACGAAGATGAGACAAGGGTACATTTCCCATACAGGTCACTAGTAGGAAGTTTGTTGTATGTAGCTTCTAGAACAAGGCCTGATATTCTTTTGGGTGTTATAATATTGCCCCAATATACCAATGCCTTTACGTCCATTCATATTCGCTTATTGTTGACCATACTGCGATACTTATGTACTGTCAGTGCGAAACATTATGCTATTGATCTTTCAAGTGTCACAGGATCTGAATCGTATGCATGTGTAGCTACATCTTGGGCAGCCGGTAGAGTCGACCGGTGTAGTTTCGGTGGGCGCGTTGTCTTCTTGGGTAGCGTGCCTGTTTTGTGGGGCTGTGAAAGAGTATGGTGTGCCTCAGTACAATGGAGGCGGAATTCATTGCAATGATTCCGGCTGTAGGAGTATTGGCCTGGCTACACAGTGCATGCCACATTCGGTATTGGCACCGTTGGCTTGGCTACAACACCTTCATTGTACTGTGGCTCCCATTCTGCCATCCACTTTACTAGGAATGAGGTGAGAAACTTAAGGTCAAAGCACATTGCCATTAAATGTATGTTTTTGGGGGATTGGCTACGAAAGCTATATTTCTGTTTATATAACGTGCCGTCTGCACTAAATGGTGCAGACATGTTGTCGGAATGACTGAACCTAGGGCGGTTGAATAGGCTATGTTCAGCGGCGTTCTATAATTATGACTCATAAGTAATGTTATACCTTCTGTAGCATTGTGTTTGCATGAGACGGATGGGAGAGTGTGTTGGTTGTCATAGCCTAACTATGAATGGTTCTTCCCAGCAGAGGGTTTACAGTGTTCATGTCGTTGTTTAATATGTCAAGGTAGTGTTAAAGGCCTGAAACTGAAATGTACTTTCCCCAATTCAGGAAAGTGTTTGGAAGCCTGGTCAGCGGTTATGCATTGTGCATGCCTGGAGAATTGCATCTGGCTGATCAAGCGCTTTAGCCTAGTGGATAGAGCGAACGCTCACTCGCGTTCTGGTGTTGATGCGGGCAGCAAGGGATGCAAGCTGCAGTCTTGTTGTTTATGCCGGGTTTGTTTTAAGCCATGTGGTCAAGTGTTGTACCTTTCGAAATGTCGCTATTACATGTACAGTTGTACTTCAGTATTTCTTCTGGACCTGCTTTGAAACAGTACGGTAATTGTAGGTTAGGATTTCGCTGGGGTAACGCGGACATTTCTTACACTCTGGTGCGGGACGCCGCTGGACGTAGCAGTAGCAGCGTGCTCCCTGCGCCACCCGCCCCTGTTTGTGCGTACTTCCTTGGGGGTCCCGAGTGGCCTGGGGCGGGCGGATCTGTGGTGCGAGCCATGTTGTGGCTGGCCAGGCTTTCTGGGGGTGAAGCCCGAGTCGGTGTGCCTTGTTTCAGTGTGTTATTCTGGCTGTGCTCCATTACGGCAATTCTAGTGGAGCGGGCCGGTTTCCTGGGCTTGTGTGCCTTGTTCCTGAGCTAGGTTCTCAAGGATGAGGTGGAGGTACGGCCAGGCGTTGGGCTAACTCACCCGGCTGTTGGTTGGGGACCATGGGCCTCTCTATGGGGGCATGGCGTCGCTGGATACCTGGTCCTGGTGGGTTGGTTGCCTTTTGGTTCTTTATTAGTGTTTTGGTGGCAGTGTGTGTGTGGTTTGGTAAGATTGTTCTCCGGGGTTCCTGGTTGGGGTGGTGATTCCCGCCTCCTGTCTGACAAATTCAGCAATATTACTGAAGGTAAGTATTTGCAGGAAGTAAGAAACGAAAATTTTTAACTAGTGAAAATTAGTTTTTACTTACCTAAAATACTTACCTTCAGTAAGGACCCGCCCGCCTGCCCGCAATCACTGAACCGGAGTGCCCGTGAAAAAGTGATGCGGTTGGACTGGTGGGGGCGCTGACGTCGGTAAGGACGTGCAGCGCCGCCTGGCGACAGTGGAGAAAATCTTAGGGAGAACTTAAAAAATGGGGTTCTTAGTTCATAAGCGAGCAGTAAATAGCATAAAAAGGTGGTTTTAGCAATATTACTGAAGGTAAGTATTTTAGGTAAGTAAAAACTAATTTTCACTAGTTAAAATTTTCGTTTTCCCCTTCTATTACACAATTAAACTATGCTGGAGTTGAAAGCCGACAGTAGGGAACTATTATTGTTTTGGCTGGATTTCAGCTTATTCTTTGTTTAGAGTCTGGAACTTGAAACAAGGAATCATTTATATAGTCCATACAAAAGGATTGGTTTGAATTGTATAATCTACGCAAACCCAGCCATCCACAAAGTGACAGTGACCTGGTGTTCTACGATGTTATCAAAGAGAGCTGGGCATCATTAGAAGACACCCTCTGTCCTAAATGTTGACTTGGTAGAATATCTTCATTTATCTGCCAAGCACAAGCTAAATATAACCTATCTTTAAATGACTGCACTAAAGTATAATAAGGGAAATATTGAAAAAGTTAAAGCGAGTTGAAAAACCTATTCTCAGTAATTTTTTGCCGTGAAAATAATGGCGCTACCTGGCTTTTCTTTTGCAAAAATGTTTTGGTTAAATTTGGACAATCCAGAAGACGATAATTTCACATTTGTTACTAAGTTAAATAGTTGGTTGCATTCTGCAAACTAGAGAAACAAGTCCAAATTGTAACAATTTTCCTGCAGTAATCACTGTGTGGCAATTTTTGTACGAATATGGTTTCACTAAAACTGACCATGATGCAAATCTTGACTTGGATGGCTAATATTGGGATGTACAGTCATATCGCTGTGGATGGCAGGCTAAACCTGCAAAATTATTCTTATCAAAAAGATTGTAGATATAATTACATCCAGTGTAGGTTTGTAAATTTTAATAATTTAAACACTAACACAGGTTTCATTGCTAATTGTTTAGCATTGTTATTTTCCCTAAAAATTTTAATTTTATTTGCTTTTTTTCCGTAACAATGTGGTTACATGTCAGCTGTTACATGTGGTACTGAATTCATTGTTGCAGTTATGTTCACAGTTAATTACATATGTGAGAATTTTAGCTGTTAAGTTTTATTGTTTTTATGTTTGACATAAACAGTGGCGTGTTGAAAATTCACGTGGACAAAACTGCAACAATGAACCTAACAGTCAAATTTTGAGGTCAAACGTAAATAAAAAATTCCACAGTGGGTGGCATACCTTTGTTCTAAAAGCACTGTAAAACTTTTTTGCACATTTGGAGAAATTGACTCAGCATTTTAGGTTAATCGTTATGGCGGATTCCCAAAGCCTTTACCTCTTTGATTATGGAATTGGAAAAGTTTAGGCAGCGGCTCTGGCAATGCCTCATGTGCGAGGGCTTTCAGTTTTCCTTTCAGATCCGAAAGTCGATTCCAGCTTGGTTAGCTTTTTCCGAAATGGCCTAAATGAAAGCATATCGGATAGCCAATCGTAGTGTGCAGTTGTTCCCATGTAATCTCACTACCGCAGCCGACTCCCGCCCAACAAAGATGGATGCACATTAAACGACTAATATTTTAATTGAGGAAAGTGAGGAGGTAACCTAGCTTATTAGCTTCTAATGACAGATTTTGTGATTAACGGAAAAGTGTCTTTTGGTCTAGATTTGCCGACAGATCCTGATGTGTTTGCTGCTGCCAAAAACTTTGCCTAGGGTGCAGGCACCCGGCGACGGAGGTGCTGGGCTAACCAATGTGGCACTTACCAGCCCATAGAACAGCCTCATTCAGAAACCTTTGCTGCTACACATCAGACAGTATATGATGCTATCAGCATGTACAAAAAATAGCTCGAGCAACCCAACAATACGGCACAAAAAGTTTGGCGGTTGAGGCCTATAAGCCAAAAAAAGAAACTAATTATTTAAAACATACTGGAATTTGCATGAACATAGACAGTGAAGTGTCCAACTGTAGGAGTGCTCCCAAGAATCCGCTATGTTTCATGCACCCTACACCCATTACTAAGCCCTGATGTGGTTGGCTATTCTTGTGATAGTATTGGGTTTTTTATCGTTTATGTGATTGGGTGAACGCTAATGCTCGTTTGCGGCAATGGGAATAATTTTAATATTTTTTTTTTTGTAGAAATAACCTTTCCATTCAGATTCGGATTACGAAAGAAAAGTGCATTGGGAATTCTCCGTTAGTCGGTTTCACAACTTCCACATTAACTGTTTAGTGAATTAATAGTTTTTTTTAACCCATTTTCTGTCCATTTGCTGTCTGTGGTGTTCAAAACAGCTTTTGGGGATCAGTTCTTAAAAGAGCAGCTTTTCATAACCTTACGGGTGTGTATAGTTACCATGGTAATTCAAATCTTTCAACAGTTTTCATACTTCCAAACTAATGTGTAGCCAGTTGAATACTGACAATTTTTGAAATAGATCTACACTTTACTGATGTTGGAAGTAGATACTGCATGTAAATCGATGACGGGCAGTAATACATTGTATTGCTTTGCTGTAGCATAACATCATTCCTGTAGAAATACGTTGCGTGCAAGCTTACATAATTCCTTTTTCGCAAAGGAATTTAATTGCGGTTTAACTTTTGGTTTCAAGACATGACATCCAAGTGCCAAACATGTGTGTGTTTGTTTGTTCGTTCATTGGTAGCTGAATTTTTCCCTAAGTGCCACCCACAAACTGGCATTTCTCGTTACTTGGCTTGCTGCTGATTAACAAACAAGTTTCAGTAATTTGCCGACAATATAACTAACGTTATGGAGTTGAATGAGGCTGTGTTAGCATCGATATTGGATTATTACTTCTAAAGCTCATTTTTTGTTGTAATTACTGTATTTTTGATACTGCCACCGAGTACAGGATCTACAGCTGCTTGAAGTGGGAAGGTTGACTTCAGCACAATTTGACCACAATGAACGTTTTGTACTGATGGCAGTTTTATACCAACTTGTAACTATTTTAATTTTAATGGAGTATCTTGATATGCTACCTCTGAAAAAGTGGATGTTTTAAGTCTAATATAAAAAAATAAATTCTGCCATTTTGTACATTCGGATGATACAGTATTTTTAACACACCAAAATGGCTAACTCAAGTTTTAATTCTGGAAGCACTACCAGAAAAATTCATAAGTCTTATGCACAATCTTGCAAACTGAATATCAGTCAATCAATATTCAGCTAATTTTCGACAACTTTAAAGAAAAATTATATTATATTTCCCTCCTACTGTCTTCCTCAGGCTTCTAGGTTAAGTATTTGTTGTATCTACATAACACTTGCGGTCGTAGTGTTTTGAAATATATCATGACTGTGGCCTCGGGTATTTGTCCGAGATTGTTGCTCACTCTCTCCGAAGATCGTCGTACAGGTCTTTTCGCACAAGGTTTAAGATGTGTTGGATCGGACGGAGGTTGAATATTCATCATGTTTTACCTTCTTTTTCTTGGCTTAAAATGATTTTGATTCCAAGCATCTCAGATTGCTAGCTTTAGCAGTTAGAAAGAATCAATGTGCTGACATGCTCCCAATCAATATAATGTTGTGTCCAAGCGGTGAGCTGAGACACCACTGTTGTGGCAAATTTCAAAACATGACAAGCAAAAGTGTTACGCAGATACAACACTAACCTAAGAACTTGAGGAAGACAGTAGGCAGGAAATATAATATTTTCCTTCAAAGCTGTCGAAAGTTAGCTGAATATTCACTGATATTCTGTTTGTGAGATTGTGCGTAAGAATTATGGATTTTTCCGGTAGAAACAGTATTTCAATTTTTCATAGTATCCAAATGAATATTTAGCAAGCAAAAATGTATGCTGAAAGTTCATAGGTAGCAGAGATCTTTACGTACTGTATTAAAATGCATTTTTGTAACTTACCAGGTAACATGTGACCAGTAAGTAAAACGTGCTGGCCACCTCTTGATCCAATCTTGTAGTTTAAATTATGCACACACGAACGAACCTTCCCACTCATCTATTGTGGCTTCTAAACTAACTATTGTGTTAAGTTATTGGTTTAGTACGTTGAAATTCTAGCCAAACGTGTAGTTTTGAATTCAATTATGCCAAATCGGCTA
Organism: Lithobius niger; assembly: GCA_023313725.1. Lineage (NCBI taxonomy): Eukaryota > Metazoa > Arthropoda > Chilopoda > Lithobiomorpha > Lithobiidae > Lithobius > Lithobius niger. The sequence continues at coordinate 35,654 of JAHWFP010100054.1, read as the reverse complement.
CAACGAACGATTGGGTAATCCATTATGTTGCGGCTAACCCCAAGAGCAGAACACTAAAAAAATTGGTCAGGGCTGCCCTAAAAAATGTTCCAGCTATGGATTTAAATGCCTAAAACTGCACCAGTTTCAGTAATTACAAACAGAAGTCCCAAACTTGCTTGAGATGGCTAACAACAAACTTGCCAATAATATAAATTTCCTTACAAACTTGTCTCTAACAGGCTGCTGTTGTAGTGAAGTGTGTGTGTGAGTGTAGATGTGCCAAGCATGCTCCCCATCTTGCTACCAAATTTGGTTACATGAGGTTATAGCTTTATTGTAAATCATGTAAAATCTTAACCTTAGCATATTTAAGCGAATTTAACGCGCCATCAATCAAATCTTAAGTACCGTAAATCCCCGCATATAAGCCCTGGGCTTATTTTCGAATTTAA
>JAHWFP010100054.1:1016-30220 GCA_023313725.1 Lithobius niger | reverse complement strand
TATTTCGTTTATTAGCCCATGGGCTTCTTTGCGGGGATTTACGGTATGTCTTCTTTTATGATACAGAATTTTGAAAAAAAAAACCATCATATCTAATTGTTTTCATTAGTTGTTATTCGGGGCTCGTTGCGTGGAGGGAAAAGTGGACTTGAGCCGACAACCTCGTGGGTTGTCATCCTGACATTGTGATACCCTTGTTTTTATTCCCCATTCCAAGATGGAAGTGCAGAAAGATTGGGCTTTACTGGCGTTATTTAACATTGATGGAGCATTGCCTTGGACAATAGTTTAAGTTGCTTTACGCGTAATGTTTTTTTCTATTGGTTTTTTAATTCAGAGGTACCTACTTGATATTTAGCACCATTAAAAGCTTGTAAACAATTTTTTTTAAATGATATGGACCTTTCATCATCAAAATTAAGCATCTTAACTCATCAAAATTTGTTATTTTTTTGACAAAATTAGTAAAACAAAAACTGTGCCTTTGAATGAGGGCAGTTCATAGAAAAATAAAAGTGCTCCTTAGGTTTGCATAAATATCTTAAAGGAGATAAAAAGGTTGGCCAGTGGTCAGCATTGTGGTCACCATTGTTCAGTGGGAGGGTTAATGTCTTGTTACAACTTTTGTTGCAAGGTAGTTTAGTGAAAGTAAGCAAATTCACCTGCGGAATTGGCTGAATTACTGCTAGAGGTATATCATTTTCACCACTGCTTTAGTATTGTGTCGTGTGCTTTCGCGGCACATTTTTTTTCGTTAAGAAGAAGTTAAAAATCTGTTCTCCTCCCAATTTTCGTACATCCGTACATGTATAGCTTTGCAACATTTGCACACTTTTGAGTGAATGTTGCAAAACCGTCTCATACAGTATGTGGGGGGAAAACAGTAAGTGTTTGCAACACTTACATATTTGAACTAATGTTGCAAAACATGAGTCATATGGGGATGCCAACATGGGGGCATGTACCTTTAAAACTGATACGCATAATTTTTTTTATTTTATCATGTATTATAGCACAACCTATATGCCAATCTGAACAAGTTGCATAGTTTTGTTTCGAAGTGCTGCTGTTGATTGTTTCACAGATTCTGTTGCCGAGATTAGTGTTGGAGAAAAACATCAAATGATTTCAATTGTAAACGAATACAAAGAAAAGTATGGTAAACGTGTAGTTTAACACGGTACTGCTAAAATTGTTTGCGATTGCATCTCGTTCCGACGAGTGTTTCCACCGTACAAACAAAGAATCCGCTTCTTCTACACTCTAATTTTTTTTTTATATGAATCGGTTATTTTCGCTGACGGTAATAAAAAAAAGGTAGGCTTCAATGAGAAAGTCGCACAATAAGAAATTCAACGTCACTGCAGGAATTATTTATAAGGGCTTGGTTGGTATGCCGACGAAGTGTTTTCAGTGTACAAATAATTTTAAAAGTGTTAGTGGTACTGGTCTGTTGTTTAACAAAATGGAAGTAGCTTCTTTTATAATTCTCAGCCCTTACACAGCTTTAAAAAAAAAAAAAATAGGCGAGTCTTTACAGCGTGGCTATACAAGCTGTCCAGTCTGGTGCACAAAATATTTTTGTTAGGTATTAGTTTCCGTCCTACAAGACGTAAACTTTGCAGAAAGGAAGCTGAGACGACAATGTGTTGATAGCAACGTGGCTTGCTGGATCATGCCAATTAGCTGAGTAAGCGTTAATTGTAAGTGGGCTGGCTGGACCAGATGTAACCACATTCGTTTACTCATTTTAAAAAACTAATTTTGTGTACAGAACCAAACCATTGTTGCCAAACTGAACAAGCTTGTAAATCACCTCTGCCCTAATTATTTATAGGCCTGTTCCATATAAAAATAATTGAACTTCATGGGTAAACATGGTGGTTGTACAGGATGACTTAAAAATGCACGGCATAAAATTTTCTCGAGTCCAAACTTTTTTCCAAATTTAAAAGGGAAAAAAAAGGCCAACTTTCTGGGTCCAAAATAAAGTTGTGTGAGTGAAAAATTTGGGTCCCAATTTTCATTATATTTAGGAAAAATTTACATAAAACTTGAATTTGTGGTATTGTTACCCCCACCTATCCCCATCAGCAGAACTTTGTGACTGGCTGCAATAATGACTGTTGGTAAACTTGGTTGCAACCAATCTGTTGTCGCAGGATTACCTATACACTTACTGATTTTCATTAAATAGCTTCCCAGTGCATTATATTGATGCGGCTCTTCCACCAATGGAAACTACCATTTTCGACACAATTAAAACCGGGCCAAAATTAAAAACACCGATAAATCGGACATTGTACTTAGGTGTTAAGACAACGAAAACCATTTACAGTTGACACACAACCAAAACATTCAAATTTCACATGACTAACTTGCAAATTTTTGGTGAGTTACAGTAATCACCATCTTGAGGCTAGAGCCTTGAGTCAAACAAGCACTTGTCAATGAATAGTTCCACTGACAACCACCAGAGCTGGCACAAGGCCAACTGTGAGGAGTACTCAATTCAAACCTTGATGTCAGAAGTTGCTTGTTTGTTTGATCTGGCCTGAAGATAATGATTAGTGTAAATCTCTGAAAATTCACAAGTTTGTCGTGTGAAACTTGGCTGTGTATGTTGTGCGTCGACTAAGTGATTTTTACTGGACTTCTTTGATGAAACGTTGGAACATCGTCCGAAGTGGCCATCCACTTCTTATCTTTTGTAGTTTTAAAAGAATAATAAAACTGTATATGTGAATCTTGGACTTAACTGCGTTAAAGAGATAGCCCATTTGCTTCACCATGGTTGCACATCTGGCACTATATTATAATGATTATTTCGTTTTGCCAACTTACCACCAGACATCAGTCATGCAACATACGAACTGATTACATCGAACCACAAAAAGTCAGAACGGCTTATTTGGGAATATCAACCTATGCCCTTGAAAATAAATGTGTAAACTTGTTCAACAAGTTTACATTTAATTGTTTTTACCTATTAGCTGGAATTTATTTAATTTATTTAACTCTGGCTTTTTTGAATGACGCTAACTAGTCATGGCCTTTTAATGCGCGCTATCCCCTTTCCATAGCATGGGACACATGGTCGAGCTTTATGCGATGATGACATTCGGTGGTGTAAGCAGTGAAATGTTGTCCTGGTAAACTAAAGCAGTGAGTGCCCAAATCATTGCTACGTACAAAAAAAAAAGAGAATTTATTAGTTCAGGCTTTGTTTCAAATTCTACCGGACGCCTGGGCGTCTCGCGATTTCCTGTCCCACTATCACTTTCTTTACTCGTAGCAAGTGACAGGGCTTGCCTGAATACTGAGTGCTTTGGTTCATTATCCATACACGTGCTCTTACATCCAGGACTGCTAGGTACGGGGATTTCCTTTCACATCAAGTATGTAAGGCTGTTCCATACCACACTGTTGGGACCACCAGTGCAAGGGTGCAAGCCTGAACAAAATCACTATCCACCAATTTTTCCATTAGTTTTTTTTCCCTAAAACTTCAGAAAATGTTAGGACTCAATTTTTCATTAAGAATTGGGTTTTGGTTCCAAGTGAAAATAGAATTTAACAAATTAATGTCGTGCATTTTTATGAACTAGTCCTGCAGAAAAAAAGATTAGCATGCAGCCGGCAGCGAAAAGGGGGCGATTTACGGCTTATGAGATATTGGCAGTCTAAGGTTGCATGATACTCAACTTTAAGGTAACAGTTGACGTAGCAGTAATCTGATCCAATATACAATGTAATTTACGATTAAAAGCCCAGCCTTTCAGAGGATCTCCTCTGTTTAACTTCCATCCTAATAGCTTACGAGATATGCATGACAATTTTATCGATTAAACGTGTTTGTTGCTGTTTTATTTCTTCCGTAAAAGAGGCTGTTTGCTTCTTTTTTTTTAAATCTAGTATTTTTTCATCTTGTATATATGATAGATGTTTTTAGGTATAGCTTGGGAGGATTATTTTTATTGTAACTATGTCATTATATTACTTTTTTAAAATTCCTTTTTAATAGGTGGAATTGTTGTTAGTGTAACCCATGGGATGTAATTTTCGGGATGAAATCTGTGACGAGCCACAAAAAAATGGAGGTACCCACATAACAGTACATGTTCAACATGGCAAACATTTTGAGGTCTGTGTTTATGTGAAGTCACTAAGTAACTTATTACATTATGTACCGGAACTAAAGCCGCTCTCCTTTATGTGTACTTTGATGAACGATTTTTATCTTTTGGGGTTTACTTTTCTTGTGTCTTAAGGTTCTTCCAGGTGTTTGGTATGTTCCTTTTCATTAAAAAAAACATCATCTGGGCAAATAAATTTCCTTATGCCTCATAATTTTTAAAAATAGATTTTTCAGGTAAAACAAGTCCTTTTTTTTTTTTTTTACTTTTACTGTAAACCTAATTCTCTTGAACTCTGTTCTGTGCTCAAATTAAGAATAAATTGTTGTATGGAGCTATCTTGAATACCAGTAGTCGGCAGTTACTGTCACGTCTGAACAACATCGTAAGCATGGAAAAAGAACACAAAGTCACAAACGGAAGTACTCCACTGTTCCTGTTGAATCTTTGATGGTGTAAGCTGCGTAAAAGATGAAAAATACACTTGCTGTTCCGACTACCTTCATCAGAAGTGCAAAAACTATTTACTGTAAATAGTTTTTGCATTTGTGATGTTGGCAGTTGGAACAGCATGTGTATTTAGCATCCTTTACACAGCTTATACCACCGAAAATTCAAGAAGAATAAGAGTTCTTTGGTTTGTGACTGTTGAGTTCTTTTTTCTGCTTATGGAGCTGTAACGTAGGAACGACATGGGACCATGTTAAACTTGCACAAGAGTGATCAGAGCTGAGCCGATTTGTATCTCAACTGCCCCTTAATACTCGTTAAAAACAGCTGTAATTTTCTACTTTTAACAGATTACCTCACTCTATCGTATTGTTTTAATATTATACTGGTCAGTCTGTCCCTTCCCCCCCCCCCCAAAAAAAAAATAAAACATTTTCTCGATGGTTCCCCTTGTAAATGCCCCTGGATGGAAGAATGTATACAAGACGATCGGCTTGGTTGTACATGGTTCTTTGGACTCTTAAAAGTAGGAATGACTGGGGCGGGGGGGGGGGGGGGGGATCCCTCCTCGTTCAGTACACCTACTTTACTAATGTACCATGTTTAAATTCCTCCACAGCACTTACGGTTGAATATTTGCTTATGTGGTTGCTGCTTATCATTGATTGTAAAATCCCGCTGCGTGTTCGTTTCCGTACTTTTAAAATTTCTGTTAATTTGTGCATATGTGGAAAGTGGCCCATTTCTGTGTACATGTGGATAAAAATTAAAAAATAAACTTGCACTCATAGTATGTTTTGAATGGCAATAAAAATGGTGAATTGGTTAATTTCCTTGTAAATGATTAACTGGTTGATAATCTTCCCTTTAGGGATATTTTCTGTATATACTTTGATATTATACTTTAGACTTTTTACTCCTTTGTGGATAAGGCAAGAAAAGTTAAAATGCAGCTCAAAACTAAAATGTGTTATGGTACACAGTTTTTCACCTGACTTTCAGGTGTTTAAGCTATTGGTATTTATCTTCCTGTTACTACTACTGCTGGTACGATTTTTTCATTTCTGTACAGATTGTTCAACGTGTAAACGAAAATGTACTTTTTGAAAGAAGAAGAAAAAAGGCATCAAAACTCTTAACGGAAACTTTTATGTCAAGGGTTGGTGGATTTGTTTTAAGTCTTTCTTCTTCCCCTAGTTGTAATTAGTTATGTTAATGACATTCCTGCATTACGTCTTATTACATTTATGAAAATTAACAAAATACTGTTATGCAAACATTTTTTGTCACATTCGTATGTTAAAAAAAATAAGGTAAAGACAATAAAATACTTAAGCCTTCCCTTAATATGAATCCAGTGTATTTTTTTCTCGCAAGAAAGTGCTCAGAAATTGGGGGAGGGGGGGGTGTGCTGTAAATGTTTCTTACCTTTCAAGGAGGGATCTATTTCAATGGCTCTAAAAAGGAAGAACCATAATGGTAATGAGTATTTTTTTGGCAATTCATGTTGTGTACAGACGGATTCATGCTTACGCTTTTTCCAATTGTTTAAAACATTGTGGAGTGCAAATTCTCTATCGCAGAATCCTCCTCACTTTGTTAACAATAATGGGATCTTCTCCTACGCCTACGGCGTATTTTTAGCTTATTAATGCAGTCATTTATGCAAGAAATTACGTCACTTCCGTCTCTATCCCACTTCCCCCTACCCTGCTCGAGCCCATCCACTCTTTTCCTTGCCGTTGGCACTTGCAGTCGGAAAATCTTGAGCTAAGATTATTACATTGCTATAGGAAAGTCGTTCCACACGATCTTTTTCACAGTTGAACTGAAGGGAGCCATTTATTCCAAGCAAGCAGCTTGACTACGAGGCTACGCGATTTGGTGGTGAGTAATTTTTTAGAGGCTGGTTGGAGAGTGTAAAAATGGCAGCCGGCATGGCAGTGGAAAGTTTGTGAGAACTGAGAAAGTGGCGGTCTGATAGCCGGCCAGGTGTGTTCGCACGTGGATATAATTGATTCTTGAGAATGTTGAAAGTGGTGGTGTGCGGTTTCTCAGGTTTGTAATGCTTAATTTGTGGTTCTCCATCGCAGAATCGTCCTCACTGTGTTACAGTGTGGGATACCCTTCATTGTCCGCGGCACATTTTAACCTACTCGTTTGCATCTAATTCCACCTAATTAATGCAAAAATTATGTCACTTCCGGTTGTCTCCTCGCTGCCTGTGTCTCCTAATACCTTACTGTCCTTTTTTGCCGCGGCACAGCCGGACGTGTTAGTGTGTTGCGTCCGTAAAAACGTGAACTATCGTGGGTTTTGAAGTGAAGTTTAGCGGTTTATGGGCCAAGCTTGTGACACGATGCCAAGGGACAAGCTACCAAAGACCCGGAGGATTTCGGTGCGGATGGCAAAAAGATCGACCGTCAAGTTGTCAGTAAGCCTACTACTTCGGAGGAGAACAAAGATGGCGGCACCACGAAATCGTTGGTTGCTCGGCCGCCTTTCGAACCTACTATTCCGTGGGGCAGTTTGGTGGAATCGATGAATGCACTACCAGCTTTAATGGGCAGTGAAATGGGCAGAGAAATTGGTAGAATGCAAGAAACGAGTACAAGTGACAAGGGGTGGTTGAATACTGGTATGGTGGATGACTCCAGGGGAGTGAAACGGGTGGCGGAATGGCCGCGCCGTAAAGAGATGATTCGAAATACGTACGCCAGGGATGGCAATGCGAGTTTGAACAGGGGTTTTGAGGATTCTGTACTGGCTTTAGATGAGCGATACTCGGAACGAGTGTGATGGGGGCCGGTGTTGGATTAATCGAAGAGACAATCGACGGTTCGTTGTGGCCGGAGGCAATTAAATCGAAAATTCCGGTGAGGACTTTGGAAAAGCCTGTGCTGGCTTGGTGGAATATTTCAGATAGATAAGTTGTTGAAAGCGAAGTGCAGAGGGAATTTTCTCCGCCACACAAGCCGTTGATGCCGTGCTTGCGCGTAAAACATCCACTCCTCGTGTAACGGCCGCGAAAACAACTAGTGAACGCTTGCTTTACTGAGCACTGCTAGTCTACATTGCATTAGACACCTTCAGCTTTAAGTACAGAAATATTCACGTTAAAATGCGTAATGATTTTATGTTGTGTTAAAAACTATAATTGCAAATAGCAATCAAATATATAAAGCATTAAAAGAAATAATTAAGTTAAGAAGAATTAAGGTCACATGGTTTGGACACAGACATTTGACCAATCAGCAGCCAGGAAAATACCATGACGTAAGGGTGAAAGTTTTGCGAGAGCTGGCTTGTTGAGAGCTGTTTCTCGCTCTCTTGGCTTCCCGACCGCAATGAAGTAGGACGTGTTTTTTAAAGGCTCCAGCCCCGCCCCGTTTCCTGGCTGCTCGAGGCGATCTTAATCACACACGATTAGAGGCCCAAAAAGATGCATTGAGAACACAAAAGAGGCGGTCATTCAAGTCAACAGTCAAAATGCAGATGTGAGTATTAAATAGAAAGGTTTTAGAAACGTTATGTTTTTGTAAAGCAATTAACAGTAATTTATATTTTTTCGAAAAAAGGAAAAACGATGTGACCTTAGTTCGATAGAAAAATGCTCTATGTTTTAATTAGCTAATTTAGAGACAAACACACCAGTTAAGCTAGGAGTGTTCAATTTACAATTACACATGTAATAAAATTTGTAAACAAACCATCAAGAATGTTGAAGATAGACTGAGGAAAATGAGGAATTTAAATAGAGCTTGTTCACAAGCCTAGGGAGGAGGCGAGTAGTTTTGTAAAAGTTTGTAAACGAAGAGGTCATTAATTTTGGTCAATTAATTTTATTAAATTTGACCAAAATTTATAAAATTACCATGTGTGTTGGTTATAAATAAATGTCTAATATTGTTTTTAATGGAGTCACATCAGTTTTCACGATAGGACACACAGTGCGAACCATGCGATCAAGTTAGGTTGTTTATTTAATTTATTTTAAATTTTAATGACTTTGACCTAAACTCAAATCAGTTAGGCCTACTGTAAAAGGGTCGTTAAAGGGTTGTTGGCTGACTTGCTTCGTAGGTCAAGAATATGTAATTCTTGGAAACCTGACATCCTGACACATTTTTTAAAGCCTTTCGCTCGTTGCCAATTTGCCTATGAAGTGACGAAACAGCAGGCTTTTTACAATGAACTTTTTACGCGTGAACTTAAAAGAGTGTGAAACATTAGTCACAATAAGAAAGTGTTTCAAGTGAATTAAAGAAAGGTGGAATGAATGAAAATTTTGTTTGTTATGAATAAATGGTAAGATTGTTTATTTTGCCGTTCGGAAATATACAATACCTGAAAATTTGTAGCATTCTTCCCTGAAGTATGCTTCTCTTGCTGGAGTTTTTAAAGTTGCGTCGAGGCGGCCAGCTTGCGTAACCCCTCCTGCGCATGCGCCAGGATCCTCTATAAAAGCATTCGGGCGAGACTGGCCCGCCACCTTTTCCTCCAGCGGTAGCCGGAACGTCTACCTTAGCTTCTCTCTTCGCATCGTTTCTTCATATCCGACTTTGCAACAGTCCCTGTCCCGTTTTCTGCTGTCCGAGTTTCGACTCCGTCTCTATCCTGAATTGAGCAGTCCGACTTTCGCTCCGTCTCTATCCCAAATTCTGCAGTCCGACTTTCAAGGTCGTGGACAGCCAGCGCCCGCTCAAGCAGACGACGCCATGGCCCGTTCGAACCCATGGCGACGACTGAACCCGGAAACAAGATGGCCGTCCCATCGCTTCACAGCCCGTAGCCCGTCGATCTTTATATTATTGTCTGTCCTTCAAATTCAAGTTCTCCTTCTGCTGATGTGGCCAACTCTCATCACATTCTTCAATTAAGAAGGCCAAGAAAAAGAAACACTCCCACAGATCGTCATCTTCTAAATGGTATCGATCTTTATCCGAATTTCCACTCGATCCGTCTTTCAAGATTACGGACTGTCCTTCGCACACTTCTCAAAACTCGGACCATTTTTCCAAGAATTCGGACTGTCGATTGCACAAGAATCAACCTCTGCCTGCATCAGAAGTACCCGCTCTAATGAACCGTGCAATACGAAAATTCAAGTACAAGTCAACAACAAACAAGCCACCATCATCATCATCATCATCATCACAGATCATTCCTACACTAAGACTGGATTACCAACGTCCACATCGTCTCTGTCCTGTCTTCAAGCAACAGTCCGTCTGTTTTCTCCTGTCCCTGTCCTGATTTCATGCAATCCGTTTTTCAGTTCTCGGACATCCAACGCTCGCTCAAGCAGACTATGCCGTGCCCTGTTCCCGTGAAACGACAACTGATCCTGCGTTCAAGATGGCCGCCCCATCGCATCGCTGTCACATCGCCTGTCGATGGTTGTGAGTTTTTTATTCAATCAAGAAGGCCAAGAAAAAGAAGCATTCTCACTGATCGTTCTCTTTGAAGATGCATCACTCTGTCCAAAATTCCTCTTGGTTTATCAGCATGCTCATCTATGAACTCAGGCTGTCCTTCACACAAGCATCAACGTTTGTCAAGCACTCGCTATAATGTACCGTGTTGTACAGTAATTCTAGTACAAGTCAACAACCAACAAGCCACTTCATCATCATACAACAGTTTCTTCACTCAAGATTGGACAACCTATATCATGTTTCACCATTCCCATCCGAGTTTTCAATTTTCGGACAGCTATCCAAGATGGCCGTTCCTTCGTCTTGAAGCCCCTCTCCAGTTGCATCTGCTCAACAATGGTGTGAACTACCCTTCACACGATCTGCCTCTGTCCTCAAGTCGAGCACAGTCATTTTTTGAATCATTCGAGATTTCAAAAACAAGCAAGCCATCCAATCTGTATTGCATTCATCATCCCTTGTCATTCTTACACTCTTGGACTACATATATTCCTCTTCATCTCGCAATCAATACCAAGCTTCAACATGGCAAGAACAGCCTCCGTCCCCAGCATGAAACTGAAATTGTGGACGTGACACATCCCACACTAATCTTGCTTCCGCATTTGTTTTTTAACGACTCTCACGTCAGACCGTAACAACTCATGATCGAAGAAAAATCCCGTTTAATTCTCTTACAAGCCTCAAGCCATCCGTTGCTTCTTGATCCTCATCCAAGCCTATCTTCGTCCCCGAATATGTCATCCCCCGATCAAGCAGACTGGGTCACGCCAAAACTCAACGGAACCCCGATGAACTCGGCACGCACAACGATTCTTCCTTGCTCAACGTCAAGGACATGGATTCACGGGTGTCATCCATGATTGTCAACACACAATCAATCCTCCTCATCCTAACTCCCTTGTCTTCTCTATCTCTCATCTCAAAGTTCATGAGTTCATGAGTTTTTCTCCATCCTCATCAAAGTTCCTGTCCTCGGATATGACATCCTTCGTTACCAGACTACACCAATCCAGGATTCATACAAACCCCGAAGGAACCTTCGCCCAAGATGGTGCTCCTTAACCCTCTTTGCCTTTGGCTGGTCTATCCTGAATCATAACGACCCAGAACCATCGGTAACACAACGTTCCTCTTCAGTCCGCAAGTCAAGAACATGCACTCACGGACTGTGCCATTCGAGCTTCTGAACATCAGGCACCCAACACGCCGTCATCAGCCAACTGTCATCCACACTTTCTGGGCTGGATTGCAAATTCTTCGCCATCCTCGAACAGGCATCAAAGAACTTCCGTCATCATCCTTTACATTCATCTGAATTACGGATGGCCACCCAAATTTTCCATTGCCCATCCGCACCAACCAAGAAAAGATGCCACAACCAGCCGAAATGCTCCTTTACATCATAAACAACAGTTGCTTCCGCTTCAGCCTGCTGTCCCTCACCAGCCATCATCACAGCTAATTCGGAACATTTAAGCATCTCCCTTCTGTTGCAGATCGCCTTTGCGCATTGAATCTGCCGAGACTAGTCGCAGATGGCTGCAATGCATTAAAACCTGCCGAAAGACTGTCTCGTGGACACTCGGCTTACGCCCTTGGAAACCCGTCATGTGGGGCCCACCACCACAGATTGACGAGGTAAATCTTTAACGTTGAAATTGACAGGAAGAGAACACCCCTCACCGATCAGCTGTCCCACACTGACAATCATTACAGCTGCTTCGGATCGTCATTTTTCACTGTCTAATGTCCCTTACCGACTTTCATGGCAGTCCCTTCAAACTTTTATCTTTTGCTGCCTGCGACTCCCCATCAACTATTTTGTGCACTCCAGCACACAGTCGTCCTTCACCACCTACTGTCCTAGTGAACAAAAATTGCATTTCATTACGACTTTCATCCTGCACTGCCTGCTGTTCCTGAACGGCATTAGCTGCAGCTCTTTTTGGCCTTAGTCCTTCATGGCTGTCATCCTTCACAACTTGCTGTGAGTCGCCGACACCCATCCCAGTTTTCAGCTTCAGCATGACACCACCATTTTCCTGGGACCTTCATCCTGCTCTGCCTAAACCCCCTGAATGACTACGGCCACGCCTCTGCAGCCTATCATCCGACATTACCCGTTGACCTCATCAACTACCCTCACTGTTTCCTGCTGCAAATCGTTTCAAGCCACCTATCCTTCACTGTCATTCGTCTACACCTCGGCTCCACATGACTGAAAAGCCTTTCCCGACACAACCACAGCCTGACCACTGTTCTACAGCTCCACTGCCATCCTGCCCTTCGCAAACTACCTACCGCAGTCTCAACCCTTCCACTGCACTGAAGCCGACTGTCATTACAACTTCCTGACACACATCTTTTACAACAGGTGGCCCTTACCAATAACCAATGTAACTACCAACTCTCGTCATTTCCTTCGTCATCTGTCCTTCTCCGAGGACCACAATAGGAAAATCCAGATAATTGCCAGTCATCGGAAACTCTCCAACATAACTGCTTTTCAACCATTATGACTTGAAGCTCACCCACAAGCCTTCTTCCAAGATCATCGATTGAATCTTTCACTCACGACATCGTTCCAAGATATCCCGAACAGGTCCAACGACAACAGGTCGTACTCAAGACCTTCAATTAGGAACTTTGTCATTCTAACTAACACGACACAGCTCTATCGAATCTTCACAAGGCACAGCCCTGCAAGCCCACATTCACTTGCTCAACTGACGAAAATTGAGCTAAATGAAGGAAAATTTGAAAAGGGAACACTCTGAATTTCAACCAAAGTAACCTGCGCACCAATTGTCATGATCTGTGACAGCCGCAGGAAACGCTGGTTTCATCATAAAAAAAAAGGGTTCCTTCATGCCTGTCACGAACCTTCCCGTTTATCTGTCCTTCAAATCGGAAATGCAACACATCTCTAAGACGACCTGTGCTTCTCACCCCTCATCAAGCAATCGTGGTCGACCGCCCATCCACACAACGTTCCTTACCTGAGTGAGACCCATCCATGGTCCTCTCCTGCCTCACAGGACCATGTTTCAAACCCCTAACATCACCTGCCTGTTCCTGACCCACATGACCGTTTTTCTAACAACACTAACATCCAGTCCTCGCTGAACCGAAATGGAAGATTGCCAGTGGACCTCACCTGCAAACTTCACACAGGAATGCCACAACACCGCCAAATCAACCGACAAAGATCCACAAACTCCCAGAGGTCGCATCCAGTCATTCTTCTCACCCCTCTCTGAGTGGATTAACGATCACCTTCGCCAAGCCTGTCGTCCATCATACTCCCCCTGACAGCAGCATCACTTGCAGTGACAACAACATCAGTGGCACAACACATGAACTCAAGACATGCGACATCTTGGACCTTCCACTAGTGACATTGGCATCCACAACAATTCAAGCAGCCTCACAATGAAGTCAGTCAACACAAACCATCACTCAAGACCGACATAAACTCAAGAAATCGGATTGCATGGTCCGAGACCCAGCATCACTACCAGACATGTCATCTAATCCCCCTTAAGCACTGAAACAGACACCGACAAGACTGATGTCTTGAAGACAAACGTCCCATGCAGATGTCCTGAAGCAGAAGCATGAATCATTCTCCATCTCAGACAACCACCTCCATGGATTAACTCAAATTGCCGATTTTCTGTTTCATATAGTGCGAAGAGTAATCTTTTTTGGGGAAGCCAGCTCGTAACCCTAGGGTACTTGTCAAGGGTGCCCACCACCTGAGTTGACGAGGTCTGCTGAAAATGCTACAAATTTTCAGGTATTGTATATTTCCGAACGGCAAAAGAAACAGTATTTTGCCGGCCCTCCTGCCTGGCCGGCTGAAAATTGTCTCTGTTGCCTAATAGGAAATATACAATACCTGAACCCACCCTACCTCCCCTCTTGAGTCACCACTTGACATAACGAGAGGGAAAAGATGTAGGGCCGGTCTCGCCCGAATGCTTTTATAGAGGATCCTGGCCCATGCGCAGGAGGGGTTAAGCAAGCTGGCCGTCTCGACGCAACTTTAAAAACTCCAGCAAGAGAAGCATACTTCAGGGAAGAATGCTACAAATTTTCAGGTATTGTATATTTCCTATTATGCAACAGAAACAATTTTCAGCCGGCCAGGCAGGAGGGCCGGCAAAATACTATTTTCTTTTTTGTAGTTTATTGGGTGCGCACATACAAGAATTAAGTAAGACATGATGGTGAATTGTTGAATAAATAAATAACCTGAACAAGGAATAAAATAAAAACGTTTTCTGGGGTCTCGATGAAAAGAGGCAGATTTCAAGTTCGTTTGAACTATCGTGAGTGCTGAGAATTTTAATGGCCTCTGTGACAAGCAGGACTTGCTCAAGTTCACGGTTTTAAGTTGCACAATGATTTGCACAATGATTGGGTCTTTTCGGGGTGGGGTCATATAGTAGCAAAATGTCATAGTAGCAAAACGTCATAATAGCAAAAAATGCGACATAAGAGCAAAAATTTGAGAGGCGTCGTACGAGCAAACGACATATCAGCAAAACGTCATTGTAGCAAAACGACATAAGAGCAAAACTCGGCGGGCTTCCAGCAAGAATCCGTCATAATAGCAAAACGACACAACAGCAAAACGTCATAGAAGCAAAACCATAAATCACCTAAACGTCATAATAGCAAAACGACATAATAGCAAAACATCACAAGAGCAAAACGACATAATAGCAAAATGTCATAAGAGCAAACGTCACAGTAGCAAAAGACTGTTATAGGACGAAACGACAAGTTAGCAAAAGGACAAACGAGCAAACGACATAATAGCAAACGACATAATAGCAAACGACATAGTAGCAAACGACATAGTAGCAAACGACATAGTAGCAAACGTCATAGTAGCAAACCAGTCATAATAGAAACCAGTTAGAGTAGCAACGGGGTGTTTTTTCATCCCTCCCTTCGTCAGTAGAGGACAGCATATTCGAACGCCGTTTTGTTCCTTTCGTATCCTCTTTCGAAACATGTACGCTAATCAAAAGGTAAGCGCAAGGGATTAAAGGACGCAATAGAATTTTTGCGTAGGCCTTTTTGTAATTTTATTAACCTTGTCCTTCTACTGGGTGTTAACTGAAGTGAATAACAATAGGGGATGAATCAGAACTTTACAGCCTACTTCAGATTCCTGATTCCAACCAAATATTTTTCATAGTGCAGCATGATTGCTTCCTTGAATGCATGACCTTCTTCTATGGCAGTAGAAAACCTATAAATGGCAGAAATTAATGGTGGCTGATGTAAATAAAATTCTCCGGACGCTGTTTATGAGCATTTTTATCATTCTGTGTATGTCGGAAAAAAGTGAAATCCATATTCCAGATCCTTATCTCTGTCGTGATTTCCCCTCCCCCATTTTTTTTCTTTCATATTCCTTCCCCAAAATACATACATTTTTTCAGTAATTGTAATTTTGTCAATTTTATTAGTTGTAAGATTTATCATTCGTATTGTTTTGAACTGTGTCTTTTGTCGTGCGTGAAAAAGTGAGACCTGGAAAAAAAGCTTATTAAAAACGCCGCGGGAAAATCCTGATGAAAAAGAAGCTGCTCCAGAAAAACTCTGAAGGAAAAAAAAAAACCGCGGAAAAAAGCCGTTGACTTAAAGAGCCCGATAAAACTCTGGTGAAAAATTTACAAAAAAAAATACTACCTAAATATACGTATGTATGTACATTAAATGAATGCTGCTTGGTTGAACTCTGCAGCTAAACTTCAAAAGCAAAAGTATTAGAGCGATTACGTTCAAGAAAAGATTTGTCCATTCCTTTCCTATCTTTCAACATCTAAATATTCTGCCAGTCCGGCATTTGTACGTTTACAGAACTTTAATTAATTTTCGTAAAAACGGTGCCCACTTGTCAACTCGTCAGGATACTGATTACCATACTAGGAACGAATCCCGTTTATACGTTGTACAGCCTAAAGTGGATCTGGGTAGTAAATTTTACAATTCCTTGCCCACTAACTCTGCCTACCCCCCATCCACATAAAATTGTTGTCAAGTGTTAGCGGATAAATTTGTGATAATTCCAAAAGCAAATAAAATAATTGCTACACACTGTCAACAAAGAAATTTTTTCAGTGTTAAGCTATTTTTCGAACCTTTTTAACACAGCCTAACTTAAATAGGAAGGTTCTTCATGAATTGATGCCCAGACCCTGCTAAAAGAGATAGGTAGCCAACTGACGTAAGACAATAGAAAGGGGCGTGGCTAATCCCCCCTACCCCCTCCCCTACCCTATTGTGTAAGCCTTAATCCGATGACGTCATCGTTAATCTGCTGGGTAGTTGCGGTAAATTTCTCAGAATTGAGAAGGCGGATGGTGACCTGCACCCCTGTGACGTCATCGAGGACGAATAGGAGGAAACAAAGGTAAGAAAAAATGACGTCATGACCTTCATGAGGTCATTTTTTCTTACCTTTCTTTCCTCCTATTCGTTCTCGATTTTTTATTTTCCTTCTTTTCTTTTTCTGTTTTATTAAATTAGTATTGAATCAGTAGAAAAATTTTTTTCTCTGCTGAGGCGAGATTCGGACCAGCACCAGTTGGGCTATCAGATGACTTACTGACTAACGCCCTAACCCACTACACCACCACGACAAGTTGGAAGGGAGGGTTGAGTTGTTGGTCTTAAAGATAAAATTGGAATTGAAGGCGATGACATCACGAGGCATGGAGTTTTTAGAGGAAGTTGACTATTAAAAAATTATCTGTAGGACTGTTAATTAAAATAAAATAATATTTTAAAAATAATATTAAAAACAAGCCTCTCGACAGGGTGCCATTACAGCACAAATAAGATTTAGCAGTCTTTTTATTTAAAAAAGGTCCCTTTAAAAATATACCTAAGTACCAGCCTTTAAAAGATGGTCCCCCCCCCACCCCTACCTTTAAAAAGTTTCACCTAAGTAGCAGTCTTTTAAAGATGCTTCCCACCCCCACCCCTACTTGAAAAAATTACCTAAGTACCAGCCTTTTAAAAGATGGCCCCCTCCCCCCACCCCCTACCTTTAAACAATTTTTTTTACCTAAATAGCAGTCTTTTTAAAGATGAAGCCCCAAAACTTTCCTCTAAAGTTAAGAAAATATTACCCTTGCTAAAACTTAAGGAATATTACCCTTGCTAAAACTGGGAAAAGATGCAGTTATAATTTCTGTTTTAACTTGGTCCATGAAGCTGACTTTAAATCCCCTCCCCCCCTCCCTCCCCTTTATCAGATAACGATAGGGGTGGGGTGACACGCACGTGATGAGCCGGACGTGTCTGGGCATGAAAATCTGCACAAGTGGTTACTAAGGAAGATAGTCCCATCCCCCCAGCTAAACCATTCTTGCTTCCAAAACTTTATTACCCTTGTTAAAACTTAAGAAATATGGCATGGGCCTTTTAAAGTTAAGAAATAAAAATTATGGCACACTCCTTTAAAAGCAAAAAAAAAATGATCTCTGTTAAATTTATTCTTTCTGTTGCAAAACATTTATGTAACACTTTAAGATTGAATATTGGAAAACATGCAGTTTATTCCTGTTTTAAGCTGGACCAGGAAGTTGACTCCCCTTCTCCCTATCAAGGTAACAATAGGACTGTGTCCAGTCATCGGAATTTCCCCCTTCAAGTGCACCTGACCCCTTGGCAACATGCTTGGAAATGTAAGGATTGCTGACTTAAAAGCTGAGTTGGAAATTACATTTTAGAATGGTAATAAAAAAATGCGTAACAAACAAACAAACAAACAAACAAACAAACAGACAGACAGACACTCACCATCACTGACACACTGTAACAAATAAAAAAATAAATTAAAAAAAAACAATCAAACAAACAAACAAACAAACAGACACTCGGCATCACTGACACACTGTAACAAATAAAAATAATAAATTGGTTCAGTGTAAAATATCTACCAGTCATCTAAAGATGGCCCCCTCCCCCCTCCCGCCCCTGCCAAACTAGCATTCATCTAAAGAAATAGATGAAGAAAGAAAATAAATATTAAGTTTATGGCATACTCCTTTAAAAGCAAAAAAAAAAAATCATGTCTGTTAAATTTATTCGACGGCCACAGACCCGTCCCAAACAAACAAGCAAAAAGTCCGTCGTCGATTCTTATGCGGCAACAATGATAAATTTTTTTACGGGAAATGTCACTGGCCTCGCACGTGTTTTATTATTGCTCACGTAGTTCACTACGTGCTGCGTATGGCAATGGCGTATAAAAAAAAGCAATCAATCGTAAATAAACTGTTTTTGTTGGTTAATGATCATGGCTGTTGTATACTAACTGTGATCATGTCGAAACTGGCATGTGTAAAGTTTGTTTATCGTAAGTGTGCATGTCAAAAGCATATTTCTACACCAAAAAAATATTTAATTTGTAGTTAGCAACAAGAACAAACTGCGACGGGGTTTTGAAGTAGCTAAAAAAATTACCAAAGACATTTAGACTAGGCTACAACTCGCTTGTTGAGTTCATGACGACTGGTGCACGTGAAAATCATTTTATTTCGTTGGTATGGCAAAGGTACAATCCAGGGGTTATAAGCTTTTTTTTCTTTTCACACAAGAAATTACGCAGTGTGTTTTTTTATTGAAGTAACCCGTAAAAACTTCCGGTTCCGTTTCTATATTAATAAAAATCTGCAGCTGAGAGAATCATTCGTTTGTTGTGCTTCGTACGTACTCATCATGCCCTCGTTTCATTTTGCCGATCATAAGCGTGAGATAGATCGGTTTATTAGATTTGTATTTATGGCCGTGATGTTAGTCTTTGCCGTCATTAATTTTATTCGAACGAGCCATAGCAGTTCTCAATACAGTTTCACAGCCAACGACACATTACGCGGCTGGCTTTGATTTTTTCTTTCAATCTGTATCCAAAACAGATAAGAGATGGCGTCGCAATTTTTACGAAGCTTAAAATATTCGTCAAACCAAATAGAAACAGTAAAGGATTCTGATGACGTGACAGGCTCGGATGGGGGCCCAACAGCGCGGCCGAGCGACGAAAATGACGGGTATTTCCCTGCGGGGCGTACAGTGTTTGTAACGCAATCACGTAACGGGAAAAAATGTATTATAGTGCGGAATCTACGCGAAAACAATTGCGGGAAGACTGACTCCGATAGTCACGTGCATCTAAAACCAGAGGGGATGAAACTTTCTACCATCGAATGGCAGAAACTCTCAGCACCTAAATTTGTTCGGTGGGTCTTTTACTCGATTCAAAAATGTATTAATACGAGTGGTATTTATGTAGGGAAATAATTAATGGCTTAATTAATATTCATAACAGAAACAATACAATTAATTAATTGAATGCATAATTGCATAATATCATACATTTATTAAATGCATGAGCCGAGTATTTATTCGGATAGATCAAAACGACTCCATATAGCAATTATAATTAGGAGTCCTTCTTCAAAGACGACCGAGAGGCGGCAAGATCATTTGAGACTGAACAAGTGTAATTATACCTATTGTTAGAGTTTAAAGGATGGCATTACCAGCTGACATTATTTACGACAGTTTCGTAGAAGCTAAATGACTTTCTAGAACTAGATTATGGCGATAAGATCGTCGCTCATGAACGATCACTACGTGGAATAACAATAAGTTCCTCCCACACGGGATGGCGGCATTTACCTTCAAAGTGCCGCGTACGGGGAACAATTAATGAACCCGAACGCAACAATAGAATGATTGACAGGCGGAGAGGTCCTAATTAATGATAAGGGCCCAAGCTGTCCAAATGTTACTATATTTAGCATTTCAATAATAAATCAATACTACAATGGATTGATCATGGCCGATAACGCTACAGTATTTAAGCTGAACCTCGGAATGCGTGATATCATCCGACCACCAGCAGCTTAACAGTCGCTAACAAGTTCACGCCAGTCAAATTCCGAAGGCCGCAATCCAGGAGTACGCAAGGCAGATTTCCGTGCCGGGTTAGCGACGAGGCTTCCGCCGCCCAGCCGACCCGTGGGCCCATGGCCGCACTCAAGCTTCGATAAATGAGCTAAGTATTCCGATTGATTAGCGATAGCTAATTGTGTTATGCTTAACTAGTACCAAGCCGTACGCTACTAAATTAACCCGAGATTCCTTTAGTTAATATAGAGAATATCATAATGATTAGGTTTACCGCTCGACTTAATCCGTAATGCCATTCGTTCAACTCATTGCCGATATTTGTAATCATACAATCAAATCATAATAATCTGTCACTGATTTAATTGGCCATATGTGGGGTCAATATTGTGTACAGCGGAGTGTTGATTAAAGGCCCAGTATAATTGGATGTTTGCTTATTATTTAGCCTACCTATTTTATACTTGATTAGTGTTTTATACAATTGTTTGCCCTTATGCCATCCTAGACGATAATGTTTATTCTGGTCAAATGGTCACTGGAATAGAACATTACAATGGAGTCATAAGTGTGATTCAATTCTCCCAACTAGCCCGAAAAGAAAAAATAATACTAATAATTTAAGAGCATTCAGTTGTATTTTATATAAAATACTGCCATTCTCCGCACTTTACAGTCCTTAAAAAGTTGAAATTTAGCGTTAAAATTCGGGTCTGATTTTTTTTACCCCAATAGTCAACAACGATAGTTGGTTTGCTTGTAAACAGAATTTTAACAATCAAAAGTACGGGAAAATTTAGTAGCCTATTTAAGAAAATAGCACTGGTTAAGCTTTGTTGAAAAATAACATTGTTGATATTGCTTGTATCTTGCAAATGTTTATGAAAATGGTCGATTGACATGTTCAATGCTATGGAATATGTTCAAGTGTATTATCTTATGTGCATTTAAAGTGTATTTGTTTGGAATTTTTCACAATAAGAGGAAATTTTGGTTAAATTTGGGTTAAACTTATAGGCCTAAATTTAGTTCAATGCATTTGGTTTATTAGTCACTACAGTGCTAATTTTGTGTGAAATCGATCGTGGTTGGTCTTAAAATAACCACCGTCAAATTATTGCCGACTTCAGGTGTTAAAATTTTGGAAAATTTCCGTATTTTCCGTTTTAAAGGGAAAAATCATCATTTTGGTGCAAATTTGTAGAAAATTTTACAAAATTTCAAAGTGCTTAAAACTTTAAGACTTGTGCTACAAATTAAGTTTAAATTAATCTTAAGCTTAAATATTTGCTTAAAATCTAGTTAAATCTAGTAAAATCTAGTTAAATAATGCCTAGAACTAGAAGTAATCGTGCTAGGGGCACAGTTCAAGTCTCTTCAGACAAATTAGAAGGCCAGTGAATCGCCAAGATTTTGTGGAATTTACAGACACTTCAGTTAGTACTACTAATTTAGACAATACTGATACTACTCAAAATGAATCGGATACAGAACCAGAGTATTCTGATACCATCGACAAGATCGATGATGCAGTAAATTTGCCTCCTCCCAAACAAGTTCAATCTCGCTCAGCTAATCGCTCAGCTCAAAATAAGGCTAACGCTAAAGATCGAACAAGATCTACGTCTCCACGTAATAAACGTGCAACTCAGACACCTTTAAATTCCCGAGTACCACTTAATACTCAAGTACCAGTACATAATCAAGTGCCTCTCAATAATCAGGTGCACGCTAACCAATATGAGTCATTTAGCCAAAATGTACCTCTAAATAAAAATGTACCGTTAAATCAAAATACGCCATTAACCCAAACAGTGCCGTTAAATTTAGTAACGCCACAGCACAATCGGGTAACGCCAAACTTAACACCAACTATGCCTACTTTGCAAATGCAAACAAGCGCTCAAACACCGTTTAATATTCAAGTGCCAATAAATTCGCAAATGCCGAATCATTCCCA
Organism: Lithobius niger; assembly: GCA_023313725.1. Lineage (NCBI taxonomy): Eukaryota > Metazoa > Arthropoda > Chilopoda > Lithobiomorpha > Lithobiidae > Lithobius > Lithobius niger. The sequence goes on along the minus strand of JAHWFP010100054.1, from coordinate 8,294 downwards.
TGTTCCCATTACTCCAAATGTAGTAATAAATTCCCAAATTTCAGATGGAAATCAAACACCGCTAAATTTAACCCCTAACCATAGTAGCGGACGACAGGCTGATTCGATGGATGAATCTCGCCTTCAAAAGATTTTAGATCATACTTTAGCAGTATGCTTGCAATCAAATAGTGATAATCTTAAGGCAGTAAATGATAATCATTTAGAAGTGCTGAAAACTATTACAGAATCAAATCAAACTAGAGATTCACAAACTAATTCTAGACTTTGGCAAGAATTACGTTCAGTCAAGAAAGCTATATTACCTTTTGCAGGGGATGACTCATTAGATATTTTCACTTTCGCACTAATGGTCGAAAATTTGCGTACATTAGATCCTTCATTGCAAGATTCAGAATTAGTTTCGGTTGCATGTAGTAAATGTACAGGTCCAGTTGCAATATTTTTAGCCATGAATCCGCATATTGCTAGCTCTCAAAGTTGGGCAAATTTCAAGGAAATTTTAGTCGATAGATTTGGTTGCGGAGGGGAAACCATAACCCCATATTTGTTTCATACAGCTGAATTAAAGGAAGGGGAACCAATCGAAGATTTTTCTGCTAGGCTAGAGAAAATGGCTTCACAACTTTGGAGAGTTAAGGCAACGGATACCGAGGCAGAACGCCAATATAAACAAATAGCAAAAGATGAAGGAATGCATTCAGTTTTCTTCATGTTATGCCACCCGAAATCGAAGTACATATTACTTCTCAAATGCATACTTCATTTAGAAATATGTATAATGCAGCAATTTACAAGCGTGCCGTTTTAGCAGGCTACGCAGGTAAAAGGAGTAAGAGTAGCTCAGCTCAGTCAGCAGAAGCTGCAGAAAATAAACAAACTTCGAATAGCGAAGTCAATAATTTGGCTCTTGGTTCAATATTAGACTAAATGAATTCATTAGAAAAACGCTTAAATAAATTAAGAAGTGTTAAAGCCACACTTCATGAGGCTAAAATCAGCACCATAAATGCGAAAAACCCGCAAATCAAGGTCTGTCACCGTTGTTTAGGTCGTGGACATTTCAAAAAACATTGTCGCACTAAGGATGATAATTTACAACGTTGCAGACAACGTAATAAGAAGCATAATTCGGAAAATGGTTCTTCCAATAATAACTACGGCGGGGACGGTCATAGAAATAGTCAATACAGGGGAAATAATCCTGGAAACGGCTGAAATTATTTTCTGGTTTTGACAATAGGGATTTTATTCAGTTCAATAAGAAAAATAACCCTTACTCATTCCAAACTAACACTGGCAATAACAGTAACAATGGTTACAATAAAGGACAACAAAATCAAAATTCCAGTAATACTAATTACGGTAAGAACCAAAGTTAAAATAGAAATCAAAATCAAAACCAAAATCAGCAACGGCAAAATCACAACGGCCAAAACCGTGTTCCACAACACGCTACAGACGTAAATGAGGGTAATGACTCATGTCAAAATGGTTGAATTCAAAAAACGAGTTAGTAGTCTGAATGTGAACAGGGATTCAGAACTAAACTTAAATCAGTCAGAACAGAGCAATAATGACGACCAAAATCCACACGTCAGCTCAGTTCAAGCTCAAACTCCTGTTAACCAAACTAATGAGATAAATAGTACTCATTCTTTAAACGTAAAATGCGTTTCATTATTTTCAGAAGTTGCAAATAAACTAATGCTAGATTTGTATTCAAACGTCGAATGGCACCAGCAAAAACTTGCTTTGCCAGATCGCACGCTAGCACTACCACGTTTAGCATCATATTTTGGCAAAATTCCATCAAAATATGTAGCAAGGGCTATAGAGAGTAACAAAAATCTCGTAAATGAATTTACTAATGCTTTAAACACAGTTAACGATAAATATGGTTTAACTTGTGATTCTGTAGTAGTAACTCTGTTCGAAGACGGTTTAGATTCTACAAATTTTCATTCCGAATTAAACCCAGTCGATACTAAAAGGCCGATAGTTATTGCTTTATTAGGTCACGAACGCACAGTTCAGTTTAAACATACGGATGATTCATTTTATAAAGACGGAGTTAACATGCTTTCGGGCACATCTATTGGTATTTCACCAACAACGCAGAAAGATTGGAAAATTAGAATTCCAACAGTTGTAGGAACGTTTGAGCCTACAATCTGCTTAACGTTTTGGGACAGCAAGAATGTTGCCAACCCAAATGCGTCACCAGCGAAACACTCATTGTTGGGAGAGCGAGGAAACTTGCTCCCGAGCATTTCCGCTCAACCGGGCAACAGGTGGTACAAGCAGCACCATCTAGCGTCCGAGGTCGATACTAGCCTCGAGTCGGAGCAGCAAGGAGAAACATCGCTCGACTCGGAGCAAACAGCGCCTAACGCTGATAATGTTCAAGTGAACAAAGTTTTAAATAAAACTAAGGTTAAATATTCACGTCCACACTTAGTGTTTGACGTTGGTAATAGGCCAGAAATCTGTTTGTTAAGATACAGGTTCTTCACTTTCGTTAATTACGAACACAGCAGCACAACGCATGCTTAAGGATTTTAGAGTTAAATGCCATTTAATTCCGATGACCACACCAGTCAACTTGGTTGGGGTCGGAAATCGTCAGATTAAAACTGATAGGAAAATAGTAACAACTGTAGAAAAGTGTGAATTTTCTAGAAATCAAGAGTTTATTATCGTTCCTGATGGATCATTTGGTAACATTTCAGTACTATTAGGATACGATTTCATGTCAAATAAATCAGATTCGTTAGCATTAAATTGCCCAGATAACGTCTTAACTATAGGTGATTTAAAAAATTTCAAATGTCGTCTACACCAGCATTAGCTCATGTAGCCTATAATCAAAATAAGGAAATAATAAACAGGGAATTTTATAATGCCAATCACATTTACGTAGCATCACTCAACGTAGCTACAGATGTAGAAACCGATGATAATCCTAAATCTACATGGAATTGTACACCTAAACAACATTTAATAGATGTTACTGTATCTTTCTTAAGAGACGAAATACTTCCATCAAATTGTGAGAGTAGAATAACGGGAAATTTACATTTTCCGTACCCAGAAATACAGACGGGAGTATTCCAACCTGAAAACGGCGAATTTCCTGTACATCTTGTTCACAGTCTTGTTAACACAACTCCCACAGGTATTATTCCAGTTATGTGTATAAATCTTAACGGATTTGACGTAGAACTAAAAGCGGGTACTATCGTAGTTACGTACACGACTGATATTATCGAGTACAAGGATGACGCTACCTTAGTTTCGTCAAATTCAAATTTGCCCACCTCAAGTCCCATTGAGAAATCCCAAAAACTCAAGTCCCATCGAGACTTCTCAAAACCAATCCAAACCGAGTGAAAGCTCATCGGAGGTGCCAGTTAGTAGCCTAACTGACGCTCCCAAGCCGAAATCCAAGGCAGAGCTCGATGCGGAATGGGAAATTTTAAAACATAGATTCACGTTTCCAGATTTAAACAGGGAGGAAACGGGAGAATTTCTAGATATGCTTAAAATTCATCAAGATTCATTTTCTAAAAACGATTTTGACTTAGAATGTTATGAGGGATACGAAGTTCCTATAGATACTGGCGAGTCACAACCAGTAAGTTCTAAAATGTACAGAGTTCCATTTCACCAACGTGAATTATTGGATAAGTATGTTGACGAAATGCAGAGAGTAGGAATAATTAAAGAAGGAAAATCAGGATGGTTGTCTCCTTGTCTAATGATAAAGAGAAGGCCAACTGATTATCGCGTATCGTAGATTTACGCAGCTTGAATTCTGTCGTTGAAAGTTTAAGTGTTCCAATACCCACTGTGACAGAAAGCATGGCTCACCTTAGCGGAGCTAAATATTTTACACGCTTAGACTTTAAGTTTGGATTTTATCAACTTAAATTAGCGGAATCTGCTAAACCTAAGACGTGCTTCTCTGTTAACTCTAAAACCTATTTTTTTTTAAACCGGCTCCCAATGGATCTTAAAACACGCGAATCGAGCACTAGAACTAGTCGCTCATTCAGGACTAAAACTCAGCGTTGAAAAGTGTAAATTTGCACGTAAAAAGGTTAAATTCCTAGGCTTTGTGCTAAACGAAAACGGGATACAACCTGATAGCGATAAAACAAAGACTATGCAACATTATCCTACGCCTAAGACACCTTAACAAGTCCTTTAATTTTTAGGTATGGTAAATTTCTATGGGCGACACATTTACATTTACATAAAATAAAATAATTGTCGCGCCCATAGGCATTATGACAATCTGCACAGGGTGCAGGACAAAACAAAAAACAAAAAAAACAAAAAAATGGTTAGGCCAAATTATGAGAACAACTTCTCACTTTCCGCTCCACCTCAAGTTTTTTCTTAAATCCTTCCAGATGTTTAGCACAAGCCACGTCCTCTTTCAAGCCATTCCAGTTGAAGGCAGTTTCAACAAAAAATGAAAATCTGGCGTAGCCTCTCCGAGTGTGTGGGAGCCCCACCTTCATAGTATGATCATGCCTTCCAAAAAAATTGGGCACAGCACAAAAGCGATCTCGGTCCACAATAGTGTGGCCGTTAACAATATTGAAAAATAGGTGAAGCCGGTGTTCCTTTCTTCTGTCCTCCAGGTTCAATAAAGCAAGCTCCCTCTGTGTAGCAGTAACACATAACTCTTGCCTAAAGTCTCTCTTTATGAGCCTAGTTGCACGTCTCTGTACTCTCTCCACTTGCTGCACTAAAGAGGAAGTGTAAGGGTCCCAAACAGCTGAAGCGTACTCAAGTCTTGGCCTAACAAGACTTTTGTATGCCGCCAAGCGAGTATTTTCAGGAGCATCCCGCAGCACCCTGTAAACGAATCTCATCATTCTCTCCGCACCCTTTACAATATCAGACACATGAAGATTCCATCGCCATTCTGAGGTCAGGTGCACACCTAAACACTTTAAGTCAGTGACTCTATTGAGTACCTCCCCCCTAAAGTGTAATCATAAAACACTGTATTGTCCAGCTGTTTCCTTGTGAATGACACAACTTTAGTCTTGGTGCGATTGATCTTTAAACTCCACTTCTTACACCAGTTCCAAAAGATAATGGTGTCTCTGCTAAGAGCCAAGCAGTCATTAAAACGCTTAATTCTTGCTGCTAAACTTCCATCGTCAGCAAAATAGAAGGCTGCACTCGAAAAATGATCCAGAGCATCATTCAGGAAGAGAATAAAAAGCAGAGGACCATACACTGAACCCTGCGGTACGCCAGAGGTTACTTGCTTCGAGTCAGATGTCAGTCCATCAGCTACTACAACTTGTTCCCTACACCCAAGGAAGTCGGATGTCCAGTCCTTCATTCGCCGAAATGTCACAGATTTTTGTCTAAACTAACACGGAAAAACTGTAAATTTCTGTGGGGCGAAAATGAAGAAAGAGCATTTCAGGAACTTAAGCGAGCTATGATACAAGCTGCAACACTTAAGCACCCAGATTTTTCTAAAGCTAAAGTTAAATGACTGATCTTTAAGTCTATAAAGGAGAAATAAATTAGCTAAATTCCAATTTTCTTTGGTATAATCAGTCATCAGAAGATCTGATCGACGCTTCTAACAAGCGAAATATCTTTTATAAAGATTATGATGGAATTCTATACAGAATTCGACTAGCAGACCCAAATAGAGGCCGTATGCACAATCTAGCACAGATGTGCATACCAAAATCTCTACGGAACTATTGTAGCCGGTATTACCATTCCACACCTGGCGCCGGACATCGCGGAGCCACTAAAACTAGAGAATTAATAGAGCTATATTGCTATTGGCCTAAAATGATGGACGATATCGCTCATTATGTTAAAACTTGTCAAGTATGTCAAGCTTACGTTAGACCTAACAAGCCACTAAAGGCTAGAGTAAGAGCCTATCAACCCCTACAGAAACAAGGTCATTCATGGAGCTTGGATCTCATTGGACCCTCGAATAAAAGCGTTCACAGGAACATCTACATAATGACGTTAATTGATGACTTCAGTCGTTACATAATTGCAGTCGGAATTCCCGATAAGAAAGCAGAAACAATAGCCAATAAGTTGTTTTTTCACCTCATAGCTAGATTTGGAGCACCCGTGCAACTGCGCGGAAACAACGGAAGTAAAATTAACAACGCTATTGTGGCAAGATTGTTAATCAAATTTGTTCAATATTAAACAGATAAATTCCACTCCTAACACATCGTGGGTAGGAGGGACGGTAGAAGCCGCAAATAAAAGAATAGAAACAGTCTTACGTAAAATTTCTGCTAGTTGTCCAGAAAAATGGTGCGAATATTTAGAATTAGTAACGATAGCGCTAAATGCGTGTCCTAATACAACCACACAATCCAGGAGTACGCAAGGCAGATTTCCGTGCCGGGTTAGCGACGAGGCTTCCGCCGCCCAGCCGACCCGTGGGCCCATGGCCGCACTCAAGCTTCGATAAATGAGCTAAGTATTCCGATTGATTAGCGATAGCTAATTGTGTTATGCTTAACTAGTACCAAGCCGTACGCTACTAAATTAACCCGAGATTCCTTTAGTTAATATAGAGAATATCATAATGATTAGGTTTACCGCTCGACCTAATCTGTAATGCCATTCGTTCAACTCATTGCCGATAATTGTAATCATACAATCAAATCATAATAATCTGTCACTGATTTAATTGGCCATATGTGGGGTCAATATTGTGTACAGCGGAGTGTTGATTAAAGGCCCAGTATAATTGGATGTTTGCTTATTATTTAGCCTACCTATTTTATACTTGATTAGTGTTTTATACAATTGTTTGCCCTTATGCCATCCTAGACGATAATGTTTATTCTGGTCAAATGGTCACTGGAATAGAACATTACAATGGAGTCATAAGTGTGATTCAATTCTCCCAACTAGCCCGAAAAGAAAAAATAATACTAATAATTTAAGAGCATTCAGTTGTATTTTATATAAAATACTGCCATTCTCCGCACTTTACAGTCCTTAAAAAGTTGAAATTTAGCGTTAAAATTCGGGTCTGATTTTTTTTACCCCAATAGTCAACAACGATAGTTGGTTTGCTTGTAAACAGAATTTTAACAATCAAAAGTACGGGAAAATTTAGTAGCCTATTTAAGAAAATAGCACTGGTTAAGCTTTGTTGAAAAATAACATTGTTGATATTGCTTGTATCTTGCAAATGTTTATGAAAATGGTCGATTGACATGTTCAATGCTATGGAATATGTTCAAGTGTATT
>JAHWFP010100053.1:0-22012 GCA_023313725.1 Lithobius niger | reverse complement strand
TGAACGGTTGTAGCAGGTTTACTATGTTCTTAGAATATTGTTAAGGAAGTTTAAGCACACAATTTTCTTGTGAAGTTTGGCATTTTGTCTTTTGATGCTTTAGAATTTTTTATTATATTTCGTCGATTTATGGTAGCGGATAAGCAATAATGCTCTGTGCTGTGAACATGCTGTCATGTTAGTATATCGAAAAATACTTTTCACCCACTACCACTGTATCATCACATGGGCCTTTGTAGGAGGGTTTACAGTTTTTCGTCAAAATGTATTTATTGCTAGTCATCGGGTAGTAAGGGGCTAATGCTTACCAGCCTCTTATTGACAAAATTTTACACCTAGGCCCCGACTGTGAAAGCTTGTTCGTGTTCCTTCTAGGTTTTGACTTTCAGACCTATATTCTAAACATTTAACGTTTTCTGTTCTTGTTTATTAATTCGTGTTACTTTTAGAATTGCAGCTAAACTGTAAACAGTGCAGTTGGCGGTAGGCTATTGTCTGCAGTGAGAAACGCAGTATACACCCAAATTTGGTTTTAAAATGTTCACACAGAGACCATAGGCTGACCCTGACTAAGACTGGCTATACTAGTGTTAATAATAGAAACAAATCCTTTAATCTTCAGTCTATGGCTTTCAGCTGTCGTTTCTTAATTGTCATTGTTGCATAACAACAATGTTTAAAACAATGTAAAACAATCAATCTGGTCGTTTAGAGCTCCATAACCCCTGAACCATTTGACCAATTAGAAAAGGCCTTATGGAAAGGGCACATCTACAGATCAATACCTGTAAAATGAGTTACGAACCAGCTTTATAGGTCAAATAGTTTGACCTGTAGAGAGCTCAGACGAAAGGGTACATCCCCAGAAGAACAAGACTAAGAACAAGAAGTTGTCTATTTGGCCCCTCTCTGTATCTCGGGTTTGGCTGGACCAAATTTCAAAATTTTTGGACTGCAGGCAGGCTAGTCAAGGCTAGATTCCAAACTTGATTTAAAGATGTTTACTTTTGAAAGAGTTATAAGCTCTCAAAGTTGAGAGTTTAACACAGACATCATAGGTCGACCCTTACTACGGCCAGTGTTAATGTAATCGTGAATGATCAAAATCAGCATACAAGGAAACAATGTTGTTTGTACAGGGTTGTCGCAAATCTTGTTTACTTTCATGTTTGCTGGGGCCAATGTCCAATCTTAGTCTTGGGTGTCCATTCTTACATAGGTGGACGTTATCTATATGTCTTGTGATTTAATTTCCGGTTCCTGCCTCTAGAACCCCCCTAAAACTTTCTATTACCCATAATACCCTGGCCATTTCGCGGTTGTCAGGGGCAACCAAATCGTATTTAAGCAAGGGGGCCAGCATGGAAAAATCAGAAAGCCTTCGGACCAGCCTACTGGCTGGTCCTCCTTCAACCACTGCTAGGTTCCCTAGTTAGGGGGATTTTTGGCTTTTAGGCCTTTAGTAGGCCCAATTGTGGTTAGGCCTTTCCCCCGACCTAAACTAAGCCTATTTACCCTAACTTAACCCCAAAGTTCCCCAGCTTCCCTTAGTCTTTGGTTCAGTCTAATTAGGTAGCTCTCCCACAGTTAGTTATTTTTGGTCAAGGGTGGTCCACAAAAAACTGACGACCAACATTTTTAAGTCCAACTTTTCTAGTTAGCACCTCTCAGAACCAGGAGAAAACAGAAATCTTCCGTTTCATTAGCTTTGAAACAAAAGACCTTTGAAAAAAGGTGGTCCAAAAAACTGATGACCCAAGATTTTCTAAGTCCAACTTTTCTAGTTAGCACCCTCAGACCAGGAGAGGACAAAAATCTTTTAGCTTTTGATTTCCGTCCTTATCCTGGTTCTGAGGGCTGCTAACTAGAAAAGTTGGACTTAAAAAATCTTGAGTCATCAGTTTTTTGTGGACCACCCTGTATCTGCACAGCCATCATCCATACATGGTCAAAAGGTACTGCCTCTCTGGCGTTTATTTACCTTCACAATTGTTTTTAAAGAGTAATTTATACATGAGCTTGGATTAATCTTTGCATAATGAGCTTGCATTGAGCTTTGCATAAAGTTTCCTTCAAACAAAGACTAGGTAGTTATTTAATGTTTGTATTGTAGCCATTATTGATAGTTATTTCATTTTGTTGCAATTATACTTTTGTTACCTTTGCTAATTTGTTCTCGATGCACCCAGGGAATACTAGCTGTTATTTTGTCCTTCCCTAAATAAGGACTGAAAATATACTTTACATGTTGTGAAAAACGTACATGCCACGTAATTGATGTTAGAGTCACCAATCATTCACCTAATAATGCTTTCTGTACTGTTAGAGGTGTAGCTGTGTAATTTGATATGTGTATCATGGAAATAAAAGAACCGTAAGTTGCAACTAAACTTTGTCAGTATGAATTTTCATATTTCTTCTGTAAAGGGAAGAACAATTGAAAATGATGGAAATAAATTCAAGTACTTTTAACATAAACATTGAAAGGCAGTACATCCATTGAAACCGATGTAACAATGTCAGAACTTTAGGTTGATCCATTCTGCAAGATGGAAGCTCATAGTTAAGTTAGTATGGTCGAAATTCTCCAACCGCCGCCAACTTATGCCTTTTGCAAGCAAATTTCAAGCAACCTTGAATTAAAAAGCATTCTCTCGAACCTAAACCATACAGAATGACCGCAGTGATAAGCACCAGTGGATGACTCGTAAAATTAAATCCAAGAGAATGACCCAGTTGACCTTTACTACAAGTTCCCCCTTTAAAAAAAATTTAAATATGCATCCGAGGAAACATATTGAATCTTTTAGTAACTAAGGCATTCAATATCAGTATTCTGGAATACTCTTCGTAGAAAATGAACAAGCTCAGACTAAATTACTGATATCTGAACTGGGGGAGAGACTGTGTGCCGTGGTTAGTTCCATAAAACCCCTCCAAGGATATGTTTAGGAATTGAATGTCAATCATATTTTAACAACTCCTGAACCTGAGAATTGCAAAGACAGAATAAATTCCCTTACATCAACGCAAACGTTATATAGACGTATCCATACTATTTAGTCTTAGACTGATAAAGGAAAGACACAGGGGTCACATGAACTTATCGCCATTTTGTAGAAGAGAACCCTTGGGGGAGACTTAGGCCACACTGTTTTATAAAAATGTTTTCTTACACTCATGGAGTATACCATGGGTAGTTAGGTGCCAAAAGGACTGGGAGCTTTGGAGGAAAATAATTTCTTAGCAACAGTGGAAGGAGCCTGGTTTGAATGTGGTAGCAGTTAGACTGCTCACAACTCCTGTTTTTATCTCTGGAATATGCTGTGATTAGGCTGAGTTTTTAATTTAACGAGTTCACAGTAGGCGTGTTATTTTCTATGTATGTTTATGTAATGTACAGAGAGTGTATATAAGTGTTTCTTTAATGGTTTTGTGTTACTTCAGCTACTTATCGGTAACTCGCTTTTGTGTGTTCCCCATTTATTGCATGGATGACTGGATGTGAATAATATTGTTACCGGAAGAGAGTAAACAAGTGCTTTGGCCGAAGGGCGTATGTCAGGAGGTATTGCCTCATGGTGTTTTAGTTGCCCTTGCAATGTTTTTAAAGCATTATTATTACTTGAGCTTGTTGTTTCACGATTTACTTTTAGGAATCACGAACGCAAACTCGTATCCTAAGCTGAGAGGGCATTTTGCTGTAGAAAGCCTAGCGGAAAACTCAGGATCTTTTGGTATGCCACAATCAAAGAAAAAATTTCACCAAAATAACAACACACCTTGAACGAAGAACACCTTATAGTTATCCTGCAAATTTTCGACCATTCTTGTCTGTGTTCTATAGGCATTCCATTTTTGTTAATTAAAATGTCTCGACGCAAAAAAATTTCGCAACAGGACGAGAAGGGCCAGCAAGACCACAGATACCAAGCTTCATCAAAAGTTATGTACATCGGACATATTTTGTTAAAAATGGTTTGTTTTTCGAGTCTCATTTTAAAAATATTAAGGGGTGGTGCTGTAACAACCACCTCAACTGCCAGTCCGTTCCAAATAAGAGAAACTTTCTATAAACCCTTGAAAATGAGAGCATTGATAATTTGAGAGGGTACCGGTCATGCAGTAAGAAGTACGTTAAGAGTAAAGTCACACTTCAGTCTGTAATTCCAGTGTGCCTGTTCCCAAGATTTCTAGTCGTTCTGATATGCCTGTAGTTTGGCTTGTAAGATAGCTAAGGAAGTGGACGATTATTCACAAGGCACAATGCTCGATCCTAATTCACTCCTTACTGCACAGCTGGGGGACTATGCACATAGCGTTTACATATTACGCTATCAGCAGAATTTATCCTTCTGCTGCACCTCGTAGTCAGGGATCCAACCTTTCAGTCAGATACCACATACTAACTAACTTGACCCCTCGTCCAGCCTCGTGTTTTATACGCGAGGGAGAACAATAGGCTCCAGCCTGAGGCTACTGGTGAACAGATTCGATCTGGTTCCAAGTGGGATGCAGTGGACCCGTGTCTCCACCTGGCGGTTGGCCTGTGTCTGCAGTCTGCAGTAATTGGAAGGCTGGCAGGCCGCCATGATTGAGGCTAGTCGAACTACGAAGTGTTTGCTTTGTGAGTTGCGTGCTGCCGATCATGTACGCCGGTTACAGGCTAAATAATCCAAATCATATGTATAAGTCAGGAATGGCCAATATTCTACTTTGTACCATAATAGCACAAAATGGAGACTAAAATAAAGGCAGCAGTTGGTATCTTTCATTGCCAGATTCAATACGTATTTGAATTATTTACAAAAGTATCTCGATATTCTTAGCTAGGATATAACACTCTGAATTATCTTTTAACAATATCGAAAAATAATGAAGTTCAAAATTCGGCCAGATTGGATTATTCGTGGACTAAGAATAGAAATTACCATTACATGATGAGATTCTATTCCATTCGTTGTACATTAAAACAATACTTAAAATAGATAAATGATACTTCTTTGGTACAGCCGTTGACTGGTAGCCTAATCGCAAGACCCTGTTTTCTACCGTAGCTTGTCAGTGATGATCTAAGTATGAGCAACTATTAAACAGACGTCTGGCTGTAGAACCTTTGGGCTTAGACTGAGATCACTTCCTGTTTTCGTTATCCTTTTATACCCTTGAACTGAATGGTGTAGTATTCTAAGAAATCTAATTTCAACCCTTCTCATTTTACTAGAATTTTGATTACTCTTAGTTTTGAAGCACTTGAGAATCTACATCTCCTGTATTAGCTTCCCCCTACTTCAACTACTTATTTCCTGGGATACTATATTGCAAATTTCTACATGTCCATGAACTAGCTATCTAACACCAGTTGTTGCTGTTTGTGGGATAACCCTCTCTCATTCTCACGTCACGACATGTTTTTGGCTACTTCTGGCTCCATTCAAGTATTGGAATATTTACATGGTTCTATAATGAATGTTTTAATTTCGTGTTATAAATTTATTACTACGCAAAATTAATAATCATGATTAATTTATGTAAATATGACCATATGTAAATATTTATTAGTAACTTAATGAATCAATTATTAAGAGCTCTGTGATTTAAGTTGGATAAGCCCCACAATTTTTATGTAAACATTCACTGTACAGACTCCACATGATCAATGCCTTTAGCAAGACTGGGCGACCAAACAGAGGTTGCATAGTCCAAAATGAGTTAACGAAAAGGCAAAAATCCCAAAACAAAGTCTTAATGATCTCCAGATGTAAAACACGTAACAATCCATTGTCAATCCGTTGTCCATTGAATATTACTGCCAAACCACAAGTCAAGATCTTTAATAAGAGTGGTGACCCAAAGGGCAGCCCGAGATAACAATCATAAGTTTCAGCAGTGACAACTGCCATTTGGCAGCAATCATAATAATACAGAACAAATGCCATCCGGCATACTTACACGTCAAAGAAACTAATCAAGGGCTAACTGTAAATGGTCATACTTATTGACAATTGTGCAGTACAACTTAACATTGTCAGCGAACTTCGGCATTGCCACAGCATAACTTTGTGGCTGAAGGTCAGAAATATAAAGCGAGAACAACATGGGACCAATAACCAACCCATGAGGTGCCCCACTGGTCACGAGCTCAGATTCCGAAGCAACCCCATTGATCGATACATGTTGAGACCTGTTACAAAGGAAGTTGCTTATCCATCATAACACACAGCCTCCAATGCCAAAATGGGATAACTTGTAACACAGCTTTTGATAGGAGACAGTGCCAGAAGCCTTTTCGTAATCAATTAGGATAATATCTTTTGGAACACCAGCATCAAGATGATCAATCCAGTCGTCAAAGCATCTGAAACTGAAGGGAAGTTGGTCTTCAGGATACAAATCCAAATTGGTTCGGGCCATTAAGCTTACATTCATGATAAATAGTCAGCTGATCGCGAATTATACGCTCTAAAATTTTACATGGTATGCTTGTTAAGGATATGGGTCTGTAGTTTTTTAGGGTCAGCAGCATTTCCTTTCTTGTTCATCTGAATCACGACTTGCAACTTAAAACTCTTTTTCTACATCTTATGTTGTGTGAACCACAATGGTGTAGAACAGTTTTAACAAATATGAGCACCTGAAGATGACACGACGAGGTACTGGTGAGGTATCCTTCATTCCGAAATTGTGTGTTGTTATTTTGATAAAATTTTTAATTCGTCATGAACTTTCATCAGAGTAAAAACAGTTGCGGAATTTTTCATATGCCATAATAGACAGCTTGAGCTTGTGTTTTTGTATGCTTTTTTTTTTTTTTTTTACTTTTAGGTAGCATTAACCCAACGATTTATTATGGACCATTAAACTTAAAAGAGCTTGGCTTGTTTTTGTTTTTACATGAACCCGAACTGGGTTACCTACCCCACGACGATGAGAGGAACAATTTAGCTGGAGAAATCCAAGTGGAAAACCCACATCTTTGAGATGCCACAATGACATGAGCACATGGCACCATGGGGCCCTTGAGCTTGGATTAAACGTTGAACAATTGTTCTCTCAAACAATGAATAGTTATTAAATGGTTGTATTGTCATCATAATGGCTAGTAGTCTTTCATATTGTTGCAATTATCCTTTTGTCACCTTTTTTGATTTGTTTGTTCTATGCACCCAAGGGACTAGCTGCTTGTTATTTGTCCTTTCCCAGTTACAACTGAAAATACACTTTAAAATGTGAAAACAATTACGCCATGTAACTGATGTCAAGAGTCACTAGCGACTTGGTGAATAAAGTTTTCTGTACCGTTGGAGGTGTGGCTGTGTTGTTTGATGGATATGCACATCAAGGATATACAGGGTGTTTCAGAATAAAACCGACAAACTTCCAGGGCATACTCAGGAGGTAAAGACAGGTCGAAAGTGCTATATAATACCGTTCCAAAAAAGCTTGGTCACCGAGATGTCGTCCTATCTGACCCCATTCTTTTATGATCGAGTATTTAAGTCATGGTTTAGTGGAAGCGGTGGAAGCCTGTATCAGACTGCCTTGCAAGGCACACACCGTACTGTGGCCTCATACTAAACAAACTTGGATGCAACAAGGTGCACCTACCAGCAGGAAAACTTCGCGATAATAAATTACATTCGAAACTGCAATATCGTCTAATCTTGCCAAGACAAGAGCAACTTGTAAGATCTCAGTATGATGACGCATTTTACCGTGAAGCGGACCTGGCTTCTTTTCAAAGCCTCTATCAACCCAGTAGCTCTTAACGTTTCCATAATGAAAAATACTAAGGCTGCACCGATACCGATACTAGATCGGATCGGTTGCCGATATTAGCGGTATCGTTATCGTATCCTTTCGCGAAAATATCGATAACTCTGGAACTGTTAGAGATTACGACACGCGGTTCGTGGCGTTTTGCTCAGGAAATCACTGAGTATCTTCCTCGCTAGGTTTTAACTGTGTGTTACTATTTCAATTTTTTAAATTTTATTAATTATTGGACTTTTGCAGAAAATTACACCGTTTATGAAAAATTGGGGATGCAATTTTGAATATCGGTACCAGTATCGGCAAAATTGGATAAAACCGGATCGGTATCGGATCGGTAAAGTTGGTATCGGTGCAGCCTTAAAAAATATGTTAGAAGTAATGTTATATTTTAATTATGTAAGCAAAATAATGCAGCAGAAGTTCCTTTTTATAATTTCTGAGGAAACCCGTTTTATTTTCCTGAAACTGGGCAGCCCAAGTATGTTTATTGTTCCCGACGTTTTAAGAAAAAGGTTTTGTTAACCAGCTGAAAGCCGTAAGGGGTGAATGTAAATGGCATAACTGATGATCCTGGAAGGTTGGGAGGGGGAGGAACGGTAACCAACTTGCCCTTTGGCTTTATATTCTACGTTGGGCAAGGCAACTGCCAAATTTACAGCCGTAGTTACAACGTTAAATAATTTTTATTAAAGTACTTAAGAACGACGGTTAACATTATCAAAAGGCATGCCTTCCTAGGTCAGATCAGATATTTCAATGTCTTAAAGAGTTTGAGCTTACAGAATCTGCTTACAACACTCATTAAACCAGCCCCCCCCCCCCCCACCTCCCGGGTCATTCGCAGTAAAGTGGACTCTAGTTTTGATTTTTTAACTGCAAAAAAATAAAATAAATAAACATGAACAGAGGAGAGGGGAGATAATGGCCCCTGAACAGTGGGGACGGAAGAGGGGGGGGGGGGGGCTGGGTACTGAGTTCATATCCGCAACCACCATTTCCGCCCATCCCTCCCTCAGAAAAAAAACATGCAACTAGCACGAATACATTTATTAAAAGCAGTGATGTTTTTTTTACAGCTCTGAGCAACATTTATTGCGTGTAGAAATTATTAAACTCCGCCATCCTTTAAAAGTAAAAAAAAAAGTTTATTTACAACTCTGTTGGCAAGAGATGTAGTTGCATTTTTGAACGCAATTCGGTTAGGCCAATCACGAAGTTTTGTAGTAGGTTGGTGCACCGTACTGAAGCAGAGTTTGTGGAGCTGTGAATTTGGTCTTAAACCGTCACCAACGTCTCTAGTTCATACCAGTTGACGCTGCTTACAACAAACAAGATGTTATATGAGGGCACAATAAAGCGTGCACCTTGCAGTTATTCAGTCACAGCCTGTGACTCACAGGTTCCAATTAAGCCATGATTTAAATACTCAATCATAAAATAATTGGGGTCCAATAGGGCGATATCTCGGTAACCAAGCATTTTTGGATGGGTGTTATATAGGACTTTTTTACTTGTCTTTACCTCCTTAGTGTGCCCTGGAAGTTTGTCGGTTTTATTCTGAAACACCCCGTTTTCTTTTCTTACAATTTACTATCTGAAGCTTGCAACAGTCACCATAATCAATAGGTATGGTGGCAATGATAACATGTACAGAGCACAGCACGACCATGAGCTGATAAATTACAGAAAACAATTGTAGTTGTTAAAAGTTGGAGGTTAGTGGACACTGAATCTGACAACGTACTTACTTCATAATTTGGCTTCTTGAAGACTGAGAAAATAAAATTGCATCCTCTTTATCAGTCAGCTGAACTCCATTAGGGAAATATAAATTGTCCAGAAGAGTAGTCACTTTCTTACTTTGGGCATTGTAATGCAACAATCTGGAAAAGGAACCAATGTTATGTAACACTAAGAATGCCTTTTTTTAAGCTAGTGGAACACACATGTGCAACAAGGTGATATTTAAATCAACTATCAAAGAATCAAATCCACCAGAATTATTTAAAAATAAACTTGCCTGCCATCAGGAGCACCCTCAAGCATGGCTCCTTGCACCGTCTTGTAATCCCATTTCTTGGATGCATCAGATATGTACATGTCGCCATTCTTGGCAATTGCAAGGTCGTCGATGAACTGAGATGGGATACCATCAACAACAGCCGTGGATGCAATTAGGTTTGTAATTTTTCCTATATTCAGACAAATGAAAATGGTATGAAATTGAGGGAGTACGGCAGCAGAAAATTTACGGCAAGGAAATGAACTCGTACGAGCAAACAAATTTAGAATGTACTATGTACTATTAACGTAGTATGATAGGGACAACCCAAGGTGATTGTAAACTTTTGTATCCAGTGCGCGAATTTAGGAAAATCTTGTCTGCAATTCTGAAAACCCCGTTCTGTGACACCTTCGTAGGATATGCACGGAAATTCGAATTTCCAATGTGACAAATTTGTGTAGAATTAATTTCTTATTTATTAGCATCGACACTCACCGAGTTTGGTGCAGAGTGTGCACCATGAACAAAATTGTCGAGCCTCGATTGCTTTTTTGCTAGTGTTGTCACAGCTAGCTTGAACCAGCTAACCCATCAAGCACTTTAGGCCTAATCCGCATGTGCAAAGAGAATGAACGGGGATATCCTGACAAACAATGACATTACTAAAACTTGTTTACGGAAGTGGCTAAGGAGTACGATTTCACTGCCATCTGGTCGTCGTATTTGCTGTAAATAATGATACAGCCATTAAAATAAAGATTAAAAATCTAATTATATTTTATTTAAAGAGGTTACTAGCTGTAATTGTTTTGGAATTTTCTACCAGCCATGAGGACCGATAATTTTTCAAAGCAACCAGGACCTCCAAAAATATTACCGGCATTGTTCTGTGGGCCGGTGTTAATTTTGGGTCCAGCATTCCGTTTACAAACAATAGATCTGTTAGTTCCGAAAGGCTTTCGAATAATGTTAGGCAATGTGTGAAATAAGTTTCAATTTCATCATGCAATTCAAAACTTCCAAAATAGTTTTTGACTGTGAGCAGGATAAAAATTCAAACAGCACTTGGTCTATCACGTATGTAAAAAAAAAAAAAAACCTTCATGAATATATGAGCAACAAAATCCAAGTGAGCCAGCTTTTCTACAAATATGAAAAAATTTCCATCCTAATACCTGCTCCTTTATTGGGTTTCATATATTGATATTTTTACCCACAGTTCTGCTATAATAATCACGGAATAAACTACCAAATGATGGCAGAACTACTTTTAATGTAAACAGTTTATCATAAAATATTCAGTGTGATGCAGTCTTGCGCATTATAGTGTCCGTGGCCCATCTTGAGTTCGCGCCAGAATGAACACAAATAATCGATTGTACGTGTTTAGTCGCAGAGTGCCTTGTTGATATCCAAAGTAGTTACAAAAAACAATGGCGGCCATCGGTTAAAGCCGTCCCTTCCAGGAAGACGTAGCCGATCACAAAATAAGTGCAGGACTCAAGATACGCGCTGCACACTATAGTTCTTGTGCAATAACTAATCACAACCTTTGTTTCCATCTCTGCTTCCTTTTACTTATCCAGTTTCTCCTTATTTGTATCCAGTGCAGATCGTTTCTACAGAGTTAGCAATATACAGTAAAAAACAGTTATTAAAGAATTGTTCCTTCAAGATAAGTGTGAGAGATGGCTCAAACAGTTTCAGTTGGCCGTTTTCTTTAATTATGACTTCAATAATTTCCAGAAATTTCTAAATGTTTACACTGCATGTAACTTATAGTTGCATGGTGGTGTGTGGAGAGAGCGACTTTGAAACGAGTAAAGATTTAATAATGTATTAACTACAGTCTTGTCTCAACCGGCTCCCTACATTTCCTCCTGTCATCCGTCCCATACTCGGTGGGTTCTGTGATTTCCTTTCCACCAAATGATCACAGGGAGTTCAGAAATCCCACAGCACCTATGGCCAGACACGCCACTGATAAAACTACCAAGTTTCATAGTTTGATTATTCTGGTGTGTGCGATTAATCGAATCCTTTCATGCTTCTTCCGCGGAATAGTCTAATGTTCACTGACCGTCACTTAGTGGTTAACTTGTGTTACTGCATTATGTAAAGTCGTCACTTTCATTTTTAAAGTTGTTCTAACAGTGGCTACCTGGAAGCTGAACATAAGAGCTAAAGATTAATGGCATTCACATTTTTGTACTTACCTGTTTTAACATTAACTTTATACACTCCCTTTGCGCAATCTGCTACCACCAGATTTCCTTCAGAGTCAAACCGCATACCCAGAGGGCGACCGCAAGCCTTCTCATCAGTTAGTGGTGCTTGAGGGGCTGTAAACCAATTTCACGGTTATGCGTTAACTAAGCCAACCTTCAGTTGAAATGTTTGTGTTGAACTTGGAACTTACTGCAGCCTTGACCTCCAACTTGGACAATAGTTTTTATTTCTTTATCTTTAATAGAAACAATTCTTCCATCTTCTAATCCTGTATATAAAATTCCTAAACAAACGAAAACGATAAAGAACATTAACATACAAAAACAGCTTGGGATGTCATAATCAAGGAGCCTTGACAAAACATTTCTGCACTAAGCCAAAGAAAGCTTGAACTAAGCCTGAAATCAAATTAAGTTGAATAAGCATGACGAAAAATAGCAAACTGTGGGAGAGCAAACCAAAATTAGACTGAACAAATTCTTCTAAGGGAAGCTGGGGAACTTTGGGTTAAGTTAGGGTAAAAAGGCTTGTTTAGGTTGGGGGGAAAAGCCTAACCAAAATTGGGCCTACTAGAGGCCTAAAAGCCAGAAATACTCCTAACTAGGAGACCTAGCAGGGGTTGAAGAGGACCAGCCAGTTGGCTGGCCCAAAGGCTTTCTGATTTTTCCATGCTGGCCCCTTGCTTAAATACCTTTTGGTAACCCCTGACAACCGCGAAATAGCCAGGGTATTATGGGAAATGGAAGCTTCTAGAAAGTTCTAGAGGCAGGAAACCAGAAATTAAATCACAAGGCATATATGATGTTCACCTATGTAAGAATAGACACTCAAGACTAAGAGTGCCTTTGGCCCCAGCAATCATGCAAGTACAAGATTTGCGACAAAGCAAAGGTAATATGCATGACTAGCTTTTCTCGAGAACCTAACACCATGTAGCTACAACAAGAACGGCCCGTGTGAGCAAGTACCTTTAGACTTAAAATGTCCACAAGAAAAAACACCTGTTTCTGTAGACGTATCATAATTTTTTGAGCGTCCGACGATACAGTTTTACCGTTGGGTTCAACGCCTTCTACTACTGACCCCGGCCAAGGCCTGAAGAAATAATCTACTTGAACTCTTCCCCACCTTCCTTGTTCTAGCCTCACTTCCAGTACAAATCCTCCCGGCTTCTTTTGCCTCAACCACAACTTTTAAACAGAGGCTGTACACTTGCATAAGGGAGGTGGGATGGGATCCCACAGAACAGTAGCTTGCAAAAACCGATACGTTTTCTTGTGAATTATCAATTCTCACTTATATCCTCCCAAGCAGTTCTACCATTGTGTAGAACGGTTGTCAGTAATTGATCACAATATCACCTTACACTCCTATCACAATAGGACAACAGCGACTAAGAGCAACCAAATGTTACACTATTCTTACAAATGCCACACAACCTAATAAAAACTTAGGCATAACCTATGAACGGTTGTGACCACCTCTTGAAAACCACTGGACACTCCACAGGTTGTAATAACATTTAGGTCTTTTGACACCTTTTCCCCATTGTAGGACAACCACCATGCATATAGCATGTTGGACGCCCCCCCCCTCAACTCAACGAGGTCACCAGTAGGCTCTTAATTTCTCTATCCCTTTAAATATAAATGCAGTAAGAAACATTGGCAGGAAAAACTGTCAAGGCCAAAGCTTTGTATTTCAGCTGTGGCTTGTTTAAAATACCTCAGCGGCTTTGTACATTGCGCTGCACCTTTTAGAAAACAGAGCTACAGCCACTTCTAGCAATACGACTAGGGCGAAGAAACTCGCAAAGCATGTAGCTAGAAGCCCACTATCTGTAGACCGCACCTACCCTAAACCACGCGCAATGGCTGTTTGCCGTGACGTCACCATGAGTTAGCCAATGACAAACGAGAACAACGGCTGTTTGACCGTCTGATTGGAGTTGCCCAGTCAGGTGACATGCACGTCACAGCAAAAAGCCATGGCCCATGGTATAGTAGGTTAAGAACAAACAATGGAAAAACCTTGAGGTAATCTTCGACTGGTAACGTCGCCTGTGTTCATCAGCCTATTTTCACAAACAGTGTAATCTTTTGCTCTTTTAGTTCGTTGCTCTTTCGAAAATTACCACGTTTCTGTTTTTTGAAGTATAATTTGACATTTAAAGTCATGAACTCAACACTTCAGAGTAAGAAAAGAACGCAGTGCAGACAGGCAGACCTCTTGACGTAGCCTCACTACCACAATTCAAAAAAACTGTCCACCACCTAGGTAACTTCTTCTGCACCTAGTTTGCTGAACTATCACATGCTCTAGCAGGCAATATCACAATTCGAAAAACTGCTCAAATCCATATTAAAAACAAACTGTTGTTTGAAGAGAAATTAAACTGTACTAAAAAGGACATTAAAACACCTGTCATAGCATTCGGGAAGTGCAGTGCTGTTGTTGATTGCGATTGCGGATTGTTGATTCACGAAAGATGTAAATAAACACCAAGTCATGCAGTTGCACTTGAAAAACATTAAGATACTGCTACTTTCCAGGACTTAACGAGTCTTGTTATCAAAGCACGGAAATTTTTAAGCCAAGGAGCTTAGGTCATATAAAAATATGTTACAAAATCCCACAAGAATAGACAAACAAGCAAAGACCAGATAAAACTAAAGACAGACCTAAGTCAGCTTGAAAACTGACAATAGGTAGCTTCGACCTCCTTCGTAAGAATGAAGGTAGGAAGTCGTGAGAGTTGGCCAGCAACAGCTGTATATGGGGGGTAGGGCCCTAGTGGGAAAAATTTAAAATATCCAGTTTATGAAAAATAGGAACTTATTCTTTTAATTGAATATTATATCTGAAATAGACGATTAAAAGAATACGTCTATATTTTTTTATAACCATATGCCGGCTTGGGCCAAACCCCCACATGTAGCTGTAGCTGGCCGAACAACCACTCCAACAGGCATTCACAGGAAGGAGGTCGTTGCTTCCTACTATCAGTTTTCAAGCAGACTTCGGTTTTCAGTCTTTAGTTTTATCTGTTGCTTTGATTGGTCATCATTTAACGCTCCTAAGGTTAAAAAACGTTCTTGCCCGTTAACGGGACTCCTTCCCCGAAACGTTGCAGTACCTTTTGTTTTCATGTGCACCTGCGTGGCTTGGTTTTTTATTTATATAAGCAA
This sequence comes from Lithobius niger, assembly GCA_023313725.1. Classification (NCBI taxonomy): domain Eukaryota; kingdom Metazoa; phylum Arthropoda; class Chilopoda; order Lithobiomorpha; family Lithobiidae; genus Lithobius; species Lithobius niger. The sequence goes on along the minus strand of JAHWFP010100053.1, from coordinate 6,814 downwards.
GTAAACTTCTGCATTACTCATTAATACTATTATGTTACTTTGTATTTCTTACCATCACGAACTTCAATGGACTCTGGCCCAGAACCAATCTTGTTTTCAAGTAACCTTTCAGCTCCATCTAAGTAATAGTTTTTTGTCAAAGGACCTAAAAATTGTGGTGGTTCAGGATATCTAGAAAGAAAGAAAAAGGGAATAAAAGAAAGGTTTATTAGTTCATTGTTTGCAGTTGACACAAACTAATATCAGAAGGAAATAAAAGAGTATGCGTTATGCGCTACGATTTCCTCCTGCTAACCTAGACACATGCTAGTGCACCGCCGCCAAGTAGATGTTTAATTGTTATCAGAGCTTAATCGTTGTCCAGTGTAAAAAGGCGGCTCACTAGCAGACTGTCGTCTTTTAACTGTAATGAGCTTATACCAGATTTCAGCCTACTGGTGTAAAATCCCCATGCGGCAGAAATCTTTGAAAATCGTTGAAATCAGGTGTCTGGGGCCCAGTAACGAAGAAAACTTCAACATTCAAGTGTGGGAACGTGTTCTTTGTGGAGAAAAAGTACCCTCAATAACGTTGATTTGTTTTACTGGCTACTAGCTAAGGACAGGGCTCCCATGTTAATCCTCAGAGTATAAAGACACGTCTACAGCTCGGCAGGGAAAGTTCGCATATCTCAATTTTGGCATACAGGTAAAGAGTAGTACAGGGAAGTGCCTTTTTTCTAAAATGGGGGTTGCAGCTAGCAACATGTGGCTCTGAAATGGTGCGTACATGCAAAATTATTGTTGTAACCATTGTTTGTATTGTCATCCAACAGTCTATTATAACATGCTTACGTGTTATATGCACATTGTTTCAGTACTTAATTGTCAAAATACATTGTTGCTGCAAATCACCGGCTCACAAAAACAACTAATTCCACTAAGAGACTGGAAGTCTCATTGCAAGAAGAGTTGGAAACAAAATGCAGATTGTGAGCACTGGGTCCATCGAATAGGACAAAACATAATTTTTTTCAAAGAAATATGTCTTAGTAATGTGCTGAGTTTGCTGGTTATGCTGGACACACGTTAGTGTGTTGCCGTCAAGTAGAAGATCAGTCAGGTAGATGAGATTAATTGTGATTGAGCGAGCAATTCCAGATTCATTGCGTGATTAACATTAACCTCGGAAGGGGCAACTGAAAGGGAATGCGCTGATTGAGTGAGCGAAGCAAACGAAAACCAGCGTTTTTGTAGGCCAGTGTGCTCAAAGCATGTAAAGTAAGGGCGTACAATAAACCAAACTGTGTCACTTGGCTGATATAACGGCTTATTGGGCAATGGCAAATGTAGATATAAAATTCTCCCAGACAAAAAAACGTAGAAGTAACAATTAGACCGTGTGATGCTTTGCACATTCACAGTCCTATGAAAGTTGTGATACCCACCCAAAACTGGTATAAGAAAAGCTGCCAAGTTTGCAAAAAGGGTCGGCCTTTGAAAGCCGTGACATCGTTCTACCAGGGAAAGGCCGCCAAGGTTAATCCTATATAACCAAGTTAATCACACTTACTAATACTTTGGACGTTAAATGAAAACTTGAAGATTGCTACTGCTAGTAGCGATGTTCTAGTTTTGATTTAACTTACGAAGTATTAGTAGGTGCGATTAACTTCGCTAATAGGATTAACCTTGGTGGCTTTTCCCTGGTTAAATGATATCACTATTTTCAAAGGCCGACCCTTTTTGCAAACTTGGCGGCTTTTCTTATACCAGTTTTGGTTTTGGGTGGATCAATTACACAGAATACTGTGAATGTGTACATAAGCCAAGTGCTTCCGAAACAATACCATTACCAAACACACCAATTCATTATTTTTCTGCTACTTAGGTGAGACTGACTGATGATTGCAAATAATGTACCAAGTGTATCAAGCAGTAAGTTGAATACCATCTGTATGCACCAAAGAGTATACAGTAGTGCAGCCAGAAAAGTTGTTCGTAGAGGGGGAGGGGGGAGGAGAGTGGAACAAAGCCAGCTAGGGGTCTGAGGAAGAGCATCAGACACATGCTTTTTCTGGTACATCACTGCTGTATCTGGCTTCTGGGATATCCTTTCTTCACATATCTTGAGGAATTTATTTAGCATCACAACCAGTTTTGGGGCTGGGCTAACCCCCTCCTCTGCACCACTATGTCTGAATTTCACAGGAATATCCATATTGGAGGAGAGGCGTGCGAGTTCCGGACTCCAGGAGCAATTCTGCTGCAGTATAGCAAAATACCATTTAAGGGATTCTTTAGAGTACCACAAAGCCAAGTCTTATTTAACAAAATTATATTGTGTAACAGACATCCTGGTGGGTAAAGATATGCACGATATCTATAAATTAATGAGCAATGGAGTAAAAAGCACGCTAATAGATTATGTGAAGGCAAACCAAGCAGTGCTACATAAAAATACAAACAACGTTTCGAAATTATCACTAAGTCAACCTATACTAAAACCTATATGTCTGTTTTGTGCTTTTAATATAGGTTGACTTAGTGGTTTATGCCATGCTTTAATTTTATTGCTAACCTGAAGACGAAAATTGATAATTTTTTTAACGTTGTTTGTATTTTTATGTAGCGCTGCTTGGTTTGCCTACACATAATCTATAAATTAAACAGGACGGAAAGCCAAACGGCTCAGAAGGGCTCAATAAATACAGACGGAAACCTATTTATGTTGCCTTTTGGACTTAAATGTCAAGACTGCCTGAATGGGAAATCGAACCCACGACCTTTAAAACAAAAGGGCGAGGTCCCACCGCTGGTTTCCGATGTCGTGGGTTCGATTCCCCGCTAAGACAGTCTCACATTTAAGTCCAAAATTTAAGTCCGTATTTACGAAAGAAGTCTTTCGATCTTATCAGGCTGGCAATTTCGAGGCCTACTGGCTCCGAAATTAAAGTGGCACTATCACCGATTGAAAGCAGACGAAATCGGACAACATCTAGCTATTGCTTGCATCAAGCGAAGGAATGCATAATGGCATTTCTTTTACGAACGAAACAAACAAGCCACGACATCCTTAATTATTGAGTGAAAATTTGGTTCGTCTTCGTGCACCTGGGAGCAAGGTATAAAGGTTAACAATATCCCTGCCGCTAGATGGTGCCACGGTGTTTTCGTTCGCATTTCAATCGGCGATATATAGTGCCACTTTAACAACACGTTGTCATCTGGTTTAAATTGTAAGCTGGTAACTGTTTTGGTTATCAACAAAGACAAAACCTTTAGTATAGCCAGTCATCAATGCCATATTCCGCGCGACGGGCAAGAGTCTGCACGGCAGCAATGCGAAATGATGTGCACCGAAATTGTAGTCCACTTTGTAGTCGATTGTTACCCGATAGCGTCCTGGGAGTGTTACCAACCAGTCCTCTGGCTTGAGCGCATGGTGTAATGGACCGCACAAGCTTAATAAACTAAACTAAAATCTGGCCTTTTCTTATACGTATTGGTTTTTTTTATTCACTTTTACCTCATTGTTAGTTTAAAAATACAATGCAGTGTATGTCAGTTGTATTTTTAGGGGCGAATAACCCGAGGGGGCTTAGCTCCATAAATAAACCAGCCAACCAACGCACGGCCTCTGGCTCTCCAATAACATAATCAATCAATCAATGCAACTTAACATGTGAGATTTTGGCGAAGCTGTAGCTGATTATTTTAATTGCTTGATAAAGATTCAATCAAGGAATTGAAGCATTATTTTGTCCAATTACTTAGCAGCTTTTTTTCTCAGCAAAAATTTGCTAAACTTTATTCTGCAAACTAATTTCACTTCAGCATCGTGTTAGCCTGCTTCAAGTAGATGTCTATTTCTATTTCACGGTTGCTTTCTTCTATTTGCGTTCGTTGATAATAACCAACGCAACGAATGAGTTCTGGAACAGCTAGACAAGATAACTTGTAGCCATCTGTTGGGGTTAGCCCACTCATTCGTTCTCCGCGCGTAGTGTCTCCTATACTAAGGCTATTGACTTGGGTAGAAACAGAACTGTCTATGGCAGTCAAAACAGGGATATCAAAAAGGTTTCAGTTCATAGGGGTATAAACCAGAAAACTGCCGAACGTTACAGAATGTTCCCGAAATTAGCTTTTGTGCCCCTACAGCATCCTTCTCTTTAAATTCAGTTTGTTTTTCCTCCATTTTCGATAGGCTATCTGTAAAAGCAAGAATTTAAAAGCAAGAATGTAGAGTTGGGGAGGAGAATTTGTGACCGAGACCCATACTGCAACGTCTTGTATACATTCGTATTAGTTCAGTCTTAGTTTATAGAGGGCGCCATGTGTTTTATGTGGGAATTTCTACTCATATTTTAGCCTAAAATTAAACTAAACTAAACGAAACTAGCTTGTATTTAATTATTATTTAGCCTACCTTAGTTGTAATTTAGTTTACTTTAGATTTGGGCTGAAAAATTCGCTAAAAATACCAGATGGAACATGTGGCGCCCTTTGAAAACTCTGACTGACTAATACGGACGAATCTGACATGTTTCAATAGGGACCTTTTAGAGTTACAAATTCTGCTCTCAAACCCTATAAATTCTTGGTAAATACCATATTGATGATCCTGGGTTATATTTAAATAAATTACAATCAAGAGTTCATACAATTTCGATCCCAGAAATGATCGGCAAACCTCATCCTAGCCAAATAGCTCATTTTAGGTTGTCTGCGACAGTATACATTTTGATTTGGCAGTTACTCCTGGACCTACCTACCTACCTTACAAACGTGCAAAAATGCTTCATGTCTAACTATCCTTTGCTACAGAACAATTTTTGTCAAGGGAACAGATTATATTTGCAAAAGAATTCCTCAATCTTGTCTATTGCTGCAGCAGGGAAATTAGTCGATAATATTATTGTTCATTATCAGCTCCAGAACCTTTTTAAAAATTGGTCTAAGCATTTGAAATTTTGATCGTTCAGTCCATGGTTCACTTTTAATAATTTTATTTACTAGTTTAGAAATCAGTATTAGAACAATTTTGTAAAAGAACAGCAAATCTAGCTATGAAAGTTGTTTTTATTAAATTTGGAACTTGATAAGCAAAAATCGAATTAAAAACTCAGTTCTTAGTTAATTTTTCCTTTCGAAACCTTTTAAATGCCTCGTCAACCTTACGTGCTGCATTACCAAGAATTTTTGGCAATACAGCACATTTTTAAGCGTCAAAACGTGCTTGCTCAACGAGTTTCTGATAATGATTTTGTCTCCCTTTATTTGTTTACATGTTATGCGTACACAGCCACCTACAGTAAAGGACGGATCAGATCAAGACAAATTAGGCAAGTAAAATCAACCATTGACATAGAAAGAAGCGCAAGTTTGCTACGTGTTGCCATCTTTACACCAAGCGGCGAAATTTAAAACTAACCAACCATGGTACCAAATTTTGTCAACAGATGACGCCACTTGGCAAACTTGCCGCGTCGTTATTTAATTCGCCGTTTTATGTAGTATTGTGGGAGGCAAAGATGATACGGCCTTTACTGTAGGTGGCTTTGGTTATACTCTATAATTCTCGGTCAATAGCCTTATTCACAATGATGTTTTCCAAAGGTTATTTTTTTTTTGCGTTATTTTATCAATGGTCGATAAGTATTAATCAAAGGTTTCCAGCAACGTATTTTGTCCTAATCAGTTTGTTTTTGGATCACTGTAACATTTATCAATTAATTGATGAACTTCGTTGTAGGCGACTTTAATTTTTTTAGCTAGAAAAATAACTTACACGTATTTATGTGGCTCCAAGCGTGGATGCGGTAGTACAAAATATATTACTGCGACGTATGCAAGTAATGCGATGAAAATCGCCCGGAATGTACAACAACAAGACATGTTCGCACCTGAAAAAAAAATTAAAATATATTCAGTTAATAATCTGTCCAGTAATGCTAGTGAAAGGCGTCTTAAGTAATTATCACATTGAGAACTTCTAGAATTGAGTGTTAATTTAAACAAATTGTTACTACAAATTTTCAGTTTTGTGTATAGGCTTAATACAAAGAAAATATTTTAAAATTACAAGCCAGACACAATGGAGCCAATATTTACTGTTAATTATTTTTCTTAAATAATGCCCATTGAGTGATATCGTAACCTGATGTGACAATGATTAAAGACTAAAGATTTTATTGCCTATCCGAAGTAAACGTTACCTTTTTCACAGCAGCAATTCTCCCCTTTTGAGCACCTTAGTTCCCCTAGAAGTTGAAAGTTGTCTTCCCTGCCGGGGTCGTAACAATACTGCGCATGCGCGGGCTGGGCCTGCTTATATAAGCTCGACGCAACAGCCAGTCAGCATCATTTCTCCCAGTCCCAGAACCCAGTCCATGGAGGGGAGGCTGGGCGGGACTTTAGGGTAATGTATATTTGTATATTTTCGGATAGACAATAAAAACTAACATTAACCAGGTTCAGGCCCTGGAATTTTAGTCTTTTTATAGCCGACGAAAATAAACATTACCTTTTTTATAGCAAACTTTGTCACCTAGGAGGATGGCTAGGTTCAAGTCACCGGCAGTACAAGCCGGCGCACCCAAGGAACAAGTCCCGGTGAAGATAACCCTGATCCCTCAACCAATTTCACCCTGATTCATCTTGCGGAGGAGGATCGACGGGTCAGTCAAGGGAAGTTGACTGGGTTTTTACTCCTGGGGGAAGGTTGGAAAATGCAGTGGTTCATTTGATCTATTCACGCTTTTTTTTTTGGAGGGGGGGGGGGATCCACATGCAGGGGTATTAACACCTCGGGGGTACAAGGCACAGAATCA
>JAHWFP010100051.1:0-13118 GCA_023313725.1 Lithobius niger | reverse complement strand
TCAAGGTTAATTTTAAATAATCGAATGTTTTTATTATTTCGTTCGTAGCATTTTCCGTTTCCATTTAGCTTACACTAGTGATGGGAATTTAGAATTATGAAACCTGAGATCGTCGTATCACTGTGAAGCGGTATATATAAAACGAAAATACACAGCAGACAACGAGTTTATACCGCACGAAACAGTTACATGCCTGCGTTTAATAGTTTAAAGATTCCTCGTTGCCACGGCAACGTGACGTCTCGATGCCGTGTTGCATGAGTTAATAGGCCTACCCTCTAACGCAGGTGCTACTTACGAAATTGATACAAAGCTAAAAATTAGCCTTAAACGCTAAAACCAGGCCTAAAAGCTAACATTTTAAACTACAATTGTGTTGGTTACTATACTTTTACATTATATAACGGACATTACTGCTGCAGTGCATGATAGAGGTGTGTGCCTCAACATTTTTGTTGGTGGCGATGTCAAGTTTTATGCCAGCGAGAACATTGTGCACCTTTTGAATCTTTTGATTATTGTTAAAAACTATCGTACTGATAATTGTTTGGCTTGCAGTTAAACACCGTATTATGAAAATGTTTAATCTAGGAAAAATATTTTGCGCAGTAGTTGCTGCAAACAATGTAAGAAATTATTGGTGGCGGCAGCCCAAACAGCCATGGCTAAATTGCTGTATTATTTTTAGTTGGCGGCAATGGCCCACATCTTTAGTGTTGGCTGTGAAAAGGGGCTACAAATAACTAAACGGAAACTAAATGCTGGAGCGAACGAGAGCATATTAAATAAATATGATGCGTAGCTTAGGCCTACCTGAACAAAAAATAAAGAAAAAAAAAGAAAAAAACGCACACCAAAAGGCAAAGAGCCCAAACTTAGCCGACTGTGCACCCAGATTTTTAAGAAGCATTATAAAATATGTTCATTAAAATCAACACTAAATATAAACTTGAAATAAAGTTCTGTAAGCTCCGCCTACAATAGGCCCAATGCCTGTTTCCTAGCAGTGTAAGAAAATAATGTCATGTGTTAAAACACACTTAGATAGTATTTCATATTGTCTAAAATACTTTACGTGGTCTAGTACAGTCCTGATTGAGAAACTAATTTTTTAATACCTTTTTAGATTTTGTTGTAGATATTTAAGTTAAATAGCTACTTTGGTAATGGATTAAATATTTTTGGAAAATAATATTTTTTACTTCTACCGTACTTCTATAATTATTTTGATCGTTATTAGGTTTGCATTTTGAAAATAGTGTTTAAGGCCAATAATTTAATCCCTCAATTCATTGATATTTAATATATGATTTTCTTTCATCAACGTTTTTGTTGACTGATTTACACGTGTTTGAGAAAACAATTAGGCCTATCGTGTTTTTATCGTAGCCATAAGTTTCGCTACCATATCTAAGGTGGCTTGTTACGAATCATAATACATTATTTGTTTACGACTCTTTTTTTTTAGCATGGTTCTGAAAAAAAAAAAAAGAGACTAGGAAGTAGTTTTGTTGCGGTTTTGATTTATTTTAAGATACGTACATTTTGCTGTCAAGTACGTATAGTCAATATAAATCCCAAGATATGTTGCATTATCAACCTGTTGTATCTTGTGTATAGAGCATGTACTACTGCAAGTTTCATTATGTTTACCAACATTTGTGTAAATAAATAAATCTGCGCCAGTATAATTTCAATGTGAAGTACATATTTCCATTTCGCAAAGTCTTTACCTCGTTATTTTGTGTCCAGATATTCAAATTATCAAAATCTGTCTGAACATTACTTTCCGTATTTTGCTTACTAAAACATGTGAAGATAGCTAGAAAATGTTATCAGCAAACAATACTATACTTTTCAGTTTGCCATAGAATTAACAAGGAACTTGCACAGGCCTCCGGGAGGGCAAGGGCAACTTACTTTTTTTCTGGGGACCTTTTCTTTTTTTGGGAATAGGGGTGGGGATTTCACCATATTTTGCCTCTCTTTTCACCCCTTTGTTAGATCGTACTCTTTTCTACCCTCCTTTGCTTCCCCTTCTAAACTTTTTTGCCCCCCTTTTTTTTTGCCTTTTTTTGGCCCTTTAACACCACCACTCCAGCAAATATCGGCTATTTTTTTTTACGAAAAGGGCACTTCCCATGAGGGCCCCGTGTGCACATCCCTGGAATTACCAATAAGCTACCATTTATGAAGACGTTAAACAGAGTAAAGTAAATTTAATTCATAAGAAAATAAATTAGAAGTGATTATTCAATCGCGATAGTTTTAGCCTTTTAGCCTTCGCGTCAGTTTTTGTAATTTGGTTGCGAAAAAAAATGGGGTTGAAGTATTATTTTTTTTTCTGACGCACGTTAGTGACGTATGAATTCAGCGTGGATGTCAAGCAGTCAGGTACTGTTGTACAAACCAAGCAGCCACTATCGAAATTGGAGTACTTTGTGACCCCTCTGATAACAAATGTCATATCATTTGATGCCAATCATGCGTGAATTATTGTTGCGTCACATCTAGAGAATGTGTTGTTAGGTTTAAAAGCTGAGATTATCATTGTATGCAAGTCTGGTTGATAAAGAGAAATGGAGCATACTTTTAGCTTTCTGATGTTGAAAGTATGGTAGATAACCATCAGGGAATAGAGCAGCGCCATGTGACGTCATATTAGCTACAAGAGAGATAGCTGCAAGGGGCACTAGATTAAAATGGAGGGTCAAACAACGGCATTTCTAGTCAAGGCAGTGCTTTGAGAGCGGATTTCATAGGCGTAAAAAAACGTTGCTTTCTCCAATCCCTTCTGCTGCTAGGTTGTAATTGGAAAATAAACATTCCACTTGCTTAAAAATGTCAGCAACTGCCAACAAATCGACAAAAATCGTGCATTATAGGCCTAAGAAATCCACTCTTAACAGCATTGTCTCCAATAAGACGCCCTTCTTTTCCCCCTCCAGTCACCCTTGCAGCTATCCCAGTTACTGGCTCCAGCATAGAGTTATATACAATAATACAACGTTGTGTCACTGCCCCGTAGCGAAGAGAAACAACAAATGGTAATAGATTTAAATGTTGCATCCCCCCCTGTCCCTTCCAGAAAGTTTGGCAGTTCAGGTTTGTTCGTGAACCGCAAGTATATATACTGTCCTACATATCTGAACGAAGTTTTGGACTGCAGTAGCAACACTAGGCAGACAAATTAGCGACAAAGATATTCAGCGGTCGTGACGAAGGAATGATGGCTTTCGAAAGGCCTGAAGATATAGTATTCCTGGTTCAGTTTATTGCTGGATGAGTTTTATTGGCTAGCCTGAGTTTTACCCTTATGCGGGCAAAACTCAATGGCTTTTGTCTACTTATGGGCATGGTTCATGAAAAAGACTAAATTTTTTTAGCAAATTGGTCAAAATGCGACCTTCCAGCTGGTTAGGCTAAACTGAATGGAATGAATGGTGATTATGGAACATGTTACAGACACGTGGTACACTGAGCACGGAGCAAGTCTAGATGTTACAACTTGGCTTCTATACATAATTCATGAAGTTCTTGTGGAAAGAGCATGGTGATTAGGGCGTCATTTAGCTGCAGTCTGCTGTACTGGAATCCATGTGGGATGGACCAGGAGGATTTAAATACATACACGGAAGTACCCACGCTGCAACTCTGGCTTCGTATGCCACCACGTATCACAAGGTCGTCTGGGAGTGATACTGCGGCTTTCACTTCTTGGCTCCAAGAAAATTGATTTAACATCGCCAAAATCTTTTTTTTTTTACCAAAGCGATTTAAGAGGCATTACCTTGCCGACCATGAGAGAAGTGGCGTGGAGACCAACAGGCAACACATTCAATTTTCACTCCAGTTAAAGGGACACCCGGCCTGCCTTATAACATTCCGCGTGCCAAATTACAGCTACGCGCAGATCGTCATCCGAGCAATTACAGCGACAAGGTCGGCTGGGGTGGTAGCTGCGTTCCTCGCATAGCTGCTGTCTCGATTGGCTTTGGGAATAGTACACGAGACACAATTAAGTCAACGATTGTGTCGTCGCAAACTGGAATGATTCTCGTATTTTAAAATCACAATTCATAATTTTCTAGGCTAGTGTTCTTATAATTTTACTTTGGCAATCTATTGGAATAATTAATTTTAATTTTTACCGCGTTAGTCTGTTAGATTGTAGATCTCATGGTAATTATTAGAAAATTAGTAGATGTACGCACAGAGATGAGACGTCATGATTATTGTACGCGCACAATGCATCATATAGTTACGGATCGTTCTTAAATATAGTTAATTGGCGGAGCGAGCGAGCGAAGCGAGCGAAGCGTAGCCTATAACGGACACCAAATTGCAAAATGTTGGTTGGTTGGTCCGTTGGTCTGTTGGTTGCACATTTTTAGTCTGGGTGGAGCCCAAACGAAAGATCGGATTGGAATGAAATTTGGTACAACGCTTGATACCCCAAACAGTATTGCTGAGCCAAACTTTGACGTAAATCGAACAATTATTACGGGAGAAATAACAAATTTTCGAATTTATTTCTAACACTCACCATTGTAAATTTGGAATCGTGAATAGTTAAGGAATTCCGACGAAGCATACACTGTGCTGTTGGTAATCAAGTGAACTTAAAACAAAAGCCAAAATAAATCATCGTAGCTTCCTTACAGCTAACAATCTTTTTTGACATAACTCAACGAAATAATAACATTTGATCATAACACTTTAACCACTAGAGGAAGGCAAACAAATGGGGAAAAAACCTGAAGGATTCGTTAACGACTCACATTTCATGTAAAAAAGAATGCTTGCAGGAATTCAGCCAACATGGCAACCAAAGTGGCGTTGACGCTATCATCGGGAATCTCAAATTTGAAACATCAAATCGCCGCTGCAGCAGGAAACCGTTCATATAATACGACAGTACACAGCAGACTACTTATTTATATCACAACACAGAACAATAATTTGGCTTCGTATTGTAATTTCAAGATTTCTAGATTGCTATGGAAACTACACTCTCCATCCCATGTTGCCAGAATAAATAGGCCTAACATCGAACCCAATAGGCCTAATTTCTCTACTGTTGTCGCTTACGAAACTAAAACGGGACTAACAATTAGGCTTAAAATTAGGATTTAAAATGATTTAAATTCTCTCTTCAGCCAAGCTAACACCGGCTGATCAACAATCGTAATAATTCCAATTAAAAAAAAAAATTCGCGTTTGGCGTTGCAGTACGTGCCAGAGGTGTGCGCTTCAACATTGTCGTAGAAGGCAGCGTAGAGAGCCGCGGATGTTTCGAATCTTTTGATTGTTGTGAAGTACTATCGTTACTGGTGATTGTTTAGCTTGCAATTAAATGCTTTATTGTTAATATTTTAAATATAGGAAAGATACTCTGCAATAAATATAAACAATGTAAGCATTATTGACGGTGGCACGTTCTTTGCCAGCTTAACCACGGCGGCACGTTCTTTGCCAACTTAACCACGGTGGCTAACGTTGTATTTTACAACGGCGGCGACGACGCAAAGAGGCTGCAAATAACGAAACGGATACTAAATATGGGTGCAAACGAAAGTATCTTAAAATTAATATGAAACGTAGCCTAGCTAAAATGTAAAAAACACCAGCAAAAAGCTTCAGCTCAACTGTAGCCGAATGAATATTGCCTCCAGCTTTTTAAGGACCATTAGCAAACATTGCAAAGCCATTATAATGAGAGGAAATACAAATTTAATATAAATTTTTCTCCGCTCCGCCTACAATAGGCCCAAAGCCTGTTTCCTAGTTTAACTGTTCTTACTATGCAACCTAGTATTGCTTTTTGCGCATTAGGAGAATTTGGACGCAGTTGGGAAAATTATTATTCTCATCAATAAATATGTGTGGATTTCCGCAGATACTACATGTTGGCTATTTTTTCTTGAGTTAATGTAGTCAGATTAAGATAACTTTCCAAAGACGCTGAACCTTGTAAATACCTTAATCTCAAACATACGGTTTAAAAATTGGTTCCCCCATTCGACTCCAGGTGAGGATAAAATGTCCCACCACCCAACAAAAGCGACAAACAACAAAAAAATAGGCAAACGGCTCCATTGTTGTCGTTAAACAGTTACTCTCAGTGAAACAGTTACGACACGGTACCCAAATACCGTATTTTATTGGTCTGTGTCAATTCTGGGGAAACTGTAGGACATCAACATTTTCGTTTAACATGCAACTTCACGCTGGTTCTTCTTTATAAGGGTTTTCATCATATAAGCCTTTTTTCAAATCATAACTTTAAACACAACATGTTGTAATGAAAACTGCGATTGCAGGGCCGTAGCTAGAATTTTTTCCTGGAGGGGCAACTCACCTTTAACACCCCTCCCCCCAATACAAAATTCGTATTTCCGCAAATCCCTAAATAATACTTTTACGTCGAAACCCCCCTCCTCTCCTCCTCAGTCCGTCAAAACAGGACAAGCACAGACCTTTCCCTGCGTCTACCTGCTGGAGAGCAAAGAAGGTGACAAAGTCAGACTGGCTTGTATTTCATGTCTTGGTCAAGGTTATTACGATGTTGGTGGTGCTTGTAGTTTTCATACTTGCTTTTAAAAAAAGTCGAAATATTTAAACATTAAGAAAAAAAGAGTACAAATGTAATTCGTGGGTATTACGTCCTCTTCAATCTTTCTACCCCTCTTTCCATCCCGGGGCCCCCCCCGCCGCGGCCGTGAGGGATTTGATCAGACTAGCTTTACCGATGTGGGCCGAACCAGGTAAATATGGAAGTGTCAGTGGTTGCTATTGTGCCTTCGTTAGTTCGACTTACCGTAGTTCGGTTTAAACTCATGCGTTAAGCCGGAAAAAAAAGATCTTTTCCGACAATGGGACATTCCACGTTTCTCACCCGTTTTGAAGCTCTCAGTCCTCTTATAACAATACAGCACGACGGGATCGCAACAATGAACGAGGACGAGGAGTGATGGGATCCACGGCGGAGGGCTGGGATCCTGGATCTCAGCACTCCAGGTGGATCCCAGCCCCCGTTTGTGTTAAATGAAAAGCGGAAGAAAACAAACAAGTGTAATAAATTTACTGAAACAAATTAAAAAAAAAAAGCATAACAGATAAAAAAAAAAGCAATGTTCAACAATTCACGTTACTCACAACATTGTAACCGCTGCTTTACAGACGATGGTTTCGATTAAATGACAAAACGGGTTAAAGCAACCGAATATATTCATTAAATGGGACAATTTTTGAATACAACACTACCTCAAACGTCAAATAAATCGTTCAAGAATTTATGTTAATTGCAACATCGCAACTGCTTTCAAAATTAAACGTTGCTCTTTTAGTTGCGTGTAGCATTTCGTCTTAACGAATATTCTACACAAACTTTCTTCTGGACAAACGCAACAATGTATTCCACTCGCGCTCAACAATGTACGTCGGACTGATAGCTTCAAAACGGGTGAGAAGAAGGATATCGCCCGCTTTCCTCATGCTGGAATCCAATGGTTCGGGCGCTACACGCCCTCGACATTGTTAGATCCCAGCACTCGGAAAGCAGGCGATATCCTAAACGTCCAGGCATTGTTTGATACGGAACGGTAGCAGTGATATGCCGCGTTCTCGAAAATTGTAGAAAGAAATTTGAAATACCGCTTCCGAGAAATTCGGCTCCTATCTGGGTATTAATGTGGTAGATAGTCGAATTAACGTTATTTTCAACTGTTACGGTTGATTTGCTAGGGACGAAAGTAGGTTGGGCTAATACGGAAAGGTTTCGTGTCTTATGATTTTTTTGTCCTGTTGAGCGGTAACAATAGTTCGTTCGCTATCTCTTGCCATGCGTTTGTCATCATTGTTGCACTTGATGGCTATAGCACTAGCACTACTATTGATACAGCTTCACAATATTAAAAAAAACCTTTTTGATATTAATGCACAAAAATGCTAAATTGTAGATACCATGATACAAGCTTCATTCAAATCAGAGAAACAAGAAATATTCATGTAAGGTGTGGCAGTAACACACGGTATAAGCAACTCCATTTCTGAACATCACGAACCAGGGGTTACTTAAGAATTTGTGTTAGTACCACACCTTATGTTGAATTTTCCTTGTTTCACCGATTTGAGGGATTCTTTTTTAACGCAGCGTTAATACAATGTTAAGTGCGTAGACTGTGTGGCATAAAAACCGCAAAAAGTTCAGTCTTCAGCAGAACTTTGGGTAAGTTCCTGATTGTAACGCCACAGTATTAACGTCACTCTTTCTGTACCATTTCTTTGCAGTTAAAAACTTCAGTTTGAAAACTTTTCTGCAACGGAGCAATGTTACATAAATGATACGAGTATCAACATAAATTATCAATATAAATTAAACAAGAGTAAAAGTAAAAACAATAAAACAACTACAAAACCATACGCTATGAACACTCTAAGATTCGAGAAACTTTTGTTGAAATGACCTGGATTTGAACCAGCGAACTCCGGATCACAACTCCGACATGCTTTCATCTTAGCCATCTCGCCAAGGCCATAATAGAGGCTTTTTAAAGCTGCTATGGCGGCTTCATATAATCGTAGTCATGATTTAAATAGGCAAAGGAAATGTTGCTGCCATTAACGAAAGGCAATAAACACAAGGCAAAGACTCAAATAAGCAGGCAAGAAACACAAGGCAAAGACTCAAATAATCAGGTAAACAAACATACACGAATCGGTGTAAATTATGTAGGAGAAACGTAAACACAAGAGAGAAACCACACAGAAAAAAAAAACGATATTCTTGCATTTGCTTTGTCTCTTGTATAATTTACTGCGATTCGTGATTGCCTTTTTAACTATTTATTTGAGACTGAGGGATGTGTTGGTTTTCCCTTCATAAATAGCAGCAGCCTTTCTTCTGCCTGATGGGTTGTCAGCTATGACAGTGTAGCCTACATAAGTTCTTATTACGGACTTGGAAGGATGGCGCAGATGACGAGAGTGAGTAGTGATCTGGAGTAAGCTGGTTCTATATTACCATCCGGTTTCATCATCTAAGTGAGGCATACAGAATCGTAGATCGGTGAGCGAGGGTAAATATTTTACCTAATTTTAGTGCCTAATTGTCGCCCTTGTGCTTTGTTTTTTTCCCTTTATTCCGATAGAGTATAGTTTATACAAACAGAACTAAGGCTATGATAAAAGTTTAAGATTCCTGATTTCAAATGTCATAATTTATTACTGCGTATAGCAACAGTAATGTTCAGAAATGTCCGAAAGATACGTCTAAAAATGCCAAACTTCGCGTTCGATCTACGTTAAAACCGCTACGAATAAATATGGCTAACTTGGTATTTCACGTTATGGAAAATAACCCCAAAGCATTCTCTTGTATTAGCCCTACTGTTAATAAAAATCATTGTAGAATCAGCATGAAAGTACAAAATTACGCCATAGCTCTTCACCTAGTTTAACTTCTCATTTGCCACTGGTAACCTAGTAACCAATGGCGGTTTCAAAGGTTGCCACTGATATGAGAGTCGATGTTTAGACTTGACCAACACGTGCATTAGTACGGTTAACATACAACCGACGACGTTGGAAGGCAGGAAAATAAAGGTTGAGCGATTCAGTTGCCGAGAAGAATTATGAAAAGAGACATTTTTAATCATTAAGCATGCGTAATGTATTACGTTGCTAAGTTATTATCGAAATAGTGTCTCAACCACGCGTTATAATCCTAATTCTGAAAAGATTCTCGGCGAAAATATAACGAGTGATTGCGAAAAATTGATATTTACCAACTCCTACGACTTCTTTTTTTAAGGGTAAAGAAAGATGTCCGTTTGTAGACCTCCCGACCAAACGCGTAGCCTACTTATTAAAGAAATCGTTTGGAATTTTGAATATTTTTACTTATGGCAGTTATACCAGGTTACTTATACCAGTTTAGGAATGGATGCGCAAAAAAAAAAGATAATCTAGCTTTTAGAATGATAATTTTTACTGTGTGCAGTTACCTACACACACGTCTCCCACTCAGGGCAGGATTTTAATCTTAGGGAGAGGGGAGGGGGATTTCAGGTATGGTGGGCCCTTTCAGTGAAAAAAAAAAACAATATTCGAAGGGGCCAAATAAAGCCATCAAGGAGGTCTGGCGGAGCACTGTTAGCTCCACATGCACACCCCAGGAGCACTTTTCAGAACATCACTCCCATATTCGGCTTTTGGAGGTTGCTTATAATTACCAACATTTCTAACAAAGCATACCAAGAGTGTTTTTTTTTTTAAATTATTTAGTTACGAAAAAGTGAAAGATTTACATTACTAATTTTTTATACGTATATTGGAGTCAGCAAAAGTGATTTTATAAAAGCGTTTCCAACGTCACTTTTGAGGCCAGAAAATGCCGGAAAATAGTTAAAATGAGAAAGCTTACCCGGACCCCCTAGCTGTTGTGATTCTCCCTCCACACCATTCGGCTAAATTGCTAGTGTTGCTCTCCTCATTACAAAACCCCAGTTACGCCACTGCTCACAACCAATACTTATCACACAATACTCGCGGACGACTACACTAAAGGGTGAGTCAGAAGTCCGTATCAGGGGCCAGCATTTTGTAGCAACATTATGAACATCCCTTCAATAATAAGTTGGTAGACTTACAAAGTGGTCTGGGGCTATTTCACCATGCGTGAGTAAGTGACCTTGACCTGTTCCGTCAAGGTCATCTCACTGCTAACTTCTGAGAATCGGAATCGGAGAAACACAAACCAATGCCAAAGCAAATAACAGAATGAAATTCGGAGCAAAAGTAAAGGTAGTCAGTCAAAGATAGTGGTATAAACTGCACTGCAGTACACTGGGATAGGCAGGCTTAAGACAAGAAATGAATGTAGAAAAGGTACTGCAGAGAACGTTCACGTTAGACTAAACATGAAACTAATCGTGTGTGCTCGCAGTTAATCAGAACGTTTACATCTCTCGTGTGTGTGGGGGGGGGGGAGAAAGCCTTTCCCTTTTAGGCACTACTGCACATGTCTGCATTTCAATTCAGAGTTGAGCCGTTAACATGCAATAACCTATTCACTTTATTCAGTCCATCCCAGCCACATTGCCTGGAAATATTTCGTTTGACCTGACCTCCCATGCGTAACTAGTAATAACAACTGAAATAAACACAGTTCATGCACTCAGTCTTCAAGGAGTAAGGTTAGTAAGGTTGACCTTTTGCATTGACGTGCCTTTTCCTTCCTTTTTCACAATATTTGTCAGGTTCTGGTATTGTATGTTATCACCTATCTTAGCAGCTTGAACTTGGGTGGCCTAAACTGTAAGCAAGAAGCCTTTTAGTAGGCGCCAATAACGTAAGTTAGTTTACGCCCTCATACCGTCCACCTTTCTTTTGTGTTTAATATGGCTGTGTACCCGATATGGTGGTCATTTATGGGGAATGTGGAAGAAATCTTACAGCAATCGCTGCCGGATTCCATGCTCGTTTTCCACATCGCCGATCGAATCACTCACTAGTGCGAAAAGTTGTGAACCGGCTGCCGGACACAGGAAACTTCAGTATTCGTCCACGACCGCAGACAGCGACTGATGAAGCAAACGCAGCAGCAATCATTGCGTATGTGTCACTCCATCCGCACACCAGTACTCGTGATATTGCACATAATGCTGATTGCTCTCAGAGTTCGGTCGTCCGTGTGTTGAAGAGGTACCACTACCATTCCTATCATATTCATCTTCACCAGGGTCTGCAGCCAGGAGATACCGAACGACGTTATGATTATTGCAATTGGATGTAAATTCTTGGAGGCCCCAAATTTCCTGCAGCATGTTCTCTGGACAGATGAGGCCAGATTTAGCCGCGATGGGGTTGTAAACATTCACAACGCCCATTATTGTTCTCCAGTAAACACTTATTGGGTCCGGGAAAGTGCGTACTGTATTATTGGTCGGCGTCGCCATTTTCTAAGACAGCCTGAGATTTGTGTGTAGATGGGTGCAGTCTGAAAGCAGCGGCGTAACTAGGGTTTTGTACTGAGGGGGCAACACTAGGCATTTAGCCGAATGGTGTGAAGGGAAAACCGAATAAGAGCCCCGGAAGCAGTGATGCATTTGTGCTATTTTCCAGCATTTTCTGGCCTTGTAAACTGCCGTTGGAAACATTTTTATAAAACCAGTTTAGCTGACTGCATTATACAAAAAAATTGTGTAATGTAATTTTTTCAATTTTTCATGCTAGATACTTATTTTTTAAACATTGATACTTTGTTAGAAATGTTGAGAATTTTAAGCAAAATATGAAGTTAGTAATTCGTACTGTTCATCTTTACTGATTTTCGTATTTCTCCATTTGTTACCTGGTTACTTTAGTGATTTAAAGGAGAAACAGCAGAAGTATAAATTAGCTAAGATGAAAGTTGCGTCTTTGACCTCAAAATGCAGCCATCTGACGGTAAATAAATTTTTCAGCTATGGAAAAAATGACTTGGCCAATTTTCCGAATAAACTTTCAAAATTTCACAGAGGGGGCGAATCGCCCTTTTGCGCCCCCCACTAGTTACGCCACTGTCTGAAAGTTGCAGTCATCGCAATTGGAAGATAAAACTATTATCGATAAACACAACCACAAACTACTAGTCTAGCATTGAGGATGAAGACGATGACAGGCGACGATTATGAACATGTATTATACGGGCCTTTCAATGCGTGTTGAAATGTATACACGACTGCGCAAGTGTCTCCGTGAAGCGCATCATTCAACTACGCCCACATGTAAATGTCGCCAACCTACAGTCCATTGGTAGGCATGGATAGTATTGTGGAAATAGCAAATAAAAGTCATTGAGGCATTTTGGAAGCACTTGTGAAACTACCAAAAAGCGCCATATTGATCGGAGTAACCCAAATAGTCTTACATTCATTCCAGAGTTTAAAAGAATTTTTTTTAATGATATCGCTGTTCTAAAATGATCTAACAGAGACTATCAACGGCAAAATAGAACTTATCTTGCTTTCTGCGTTATGATAACTAGTGATAAGTGGATCACTGTTTTTCACCTCCTGTGTTTGCAGTGATAAAGTAGAATCCTATTTAGCTTCATACTGAATTTTGACTAAATG
>JAHWFP010100048.1:0-31325 GCA_023313725.1 Lithobius niger | reverse complement strand
AGTGTGTCGCCTGCCAAGATTCAACGATAACATTAACGTTTGTCCTCTTTAGATAAAAGATATGGTGACCTCTAGACATTTGTGACTTTTAAAGTAACGGAGTTTGACTGGTTGTAGTGACTCATCCTGCCTCAGCTCCTGTCATCGTCAATATTGGATGACCAGATGCTGGGACTGATGACCCAGCATCTTGATTCCCTTGAACTGAGCTTGGATGACGATCTTAAGTGTGCCCTGTCTCTATTCTTAAACTTAGTCACTATATTGTTACACGACATTGTATTGCATAATGAAATCACGTCAATTGTAAAGCATGTGCATTGCCGGGCCAACGTATTGCTGGTACTAATCACGATAATAATGCATTCCATTCCATCCCAATAATAGTAAGTAATCTTTGGCTTCTTAACTAGAAATTTATTTTTATTCCTCCTCAATTTCCCCAGTCCACCTCACGTAAGCCATCATGTCCTATTTTTGCATTTTTATTCATTCATCACGTTAACAATTATTAAGAGCTTGTTTGGTAAAGTCGTGGCAAGCGAAGCTATGTATAAAATCTTGCATTGAACATCAAATATTGAACCCAACCAAATGTGTCTTACTAATTATTGAGTTTCGTACATTAAACCATCCCCACACCTTAGTTTTATCGCGTTAGGGTCGCCCACTCCCCCAAATCTCTACATATTTTCAGGTATTTGAGGATAAATAACAATGTGATAGAAATGGCTAAAAATTCTTTTGAGCCAACGGCTTTGTCAATTGACATCATACACCTCACTATTATTGACACAGCTTAACGTTTTCATGTTAAAAATGTGAATAACGATGATATTAGGGGAAACGTAAGTTTAAATTTAGCAATAAATCTCAATACTATACTAAGAGCAGAATTACAACATTTTGTTGATTGTTGTGTGTCTTTTACGGAACAAAAAGTCAAACTGGGTTAGCTGCCTCACGATGACAAGTAGGGTAAAATCCCACATTAGGCTATATACATACCCCGACTTGCACACTTCCTGCATACCACGTGCGGAAATTCGTCTACCTGGATGAATGGGGTGCTACGATGGGGTGCTAAAATGAAGTGCTACGAAACCGAGGTTAAATATTACGAACCATTCCATGTTAACGTTCCCCGTGAGTCTACACCACATTGATTCATTCTAACGAGTCAACAATTTCTCCTTTTAACGTAATTTCGTACAAGGGATCGATTGGGTTACATAGGGTGAGAGTGAACAAAAACATGGAAGGAGAAGTAATTGACTTATTACTAATAGCCGACGAAAAATGAAATACTTTTTACTGAATACCCATCCTCGATATTGATAGGGTACTCCGATTTCGAGGTGTTGGAACACATAGGAAATTTTATTGACATAACTGCTTTGCGGCCTTTGCTAAAGAACAATCCATGATGCAGCGTATCAGTAAATGAGTGAGATTGAATAGAATACGGTGCAAGTACTCACTTTCTTACCACCTGGCGATTAAAATTCGTACACTATGACAGACGCAATCCTCATCCTTGGGTAATTTATGCAGATTTTGAATGTATGTTCATACCCGTGCAAACTAGTAGCACCGATCCATCTTCGAGTTCGTCTACTTAAGTCAGTTTTATTCACCTACTGGTTTTGGCTACGTCATTTTTCGTTCAGAAAATTAAATCGTGAGTCAAAAATTCTACCCCTGGTGAGGAAGCTGTGGATAAGTTTTACGAATGTACGAACAGGAAAATTCAAAAGATTGTCACGATTATGGCACGACCAAAATATCTGATGATGACTGCCGAAGACGAAATTCGGTTCTCGAAAACCGAAACTTGTTTCTACTGCAGCAAAGCCATCATCTCCGAAAAAGTGAGAGATCACTGCTACTTCACGGGAAAGTTCAGAGGTGTTTCTCACGTAAAATGCAATCTGGAGGCTAGGAGAATAAATACTATCCCGGTTGTCTTCCATAACCTAAAAGGCTACTATATGCATCTACTGATGTCTGCGGTGGAAAACTTCCCTTCGGGAGTGAACGTTCTTGCAAGAAACACCGAGCGTTTGATGAGTATGACCATTATGACAGGACAGGATAAGGACGTTTCGGTACGGTTACGGTTTTTAGAGTTATAGTTTCCTATCTTCTTCGCTCGAAACTTTGGCTAAAAACCAAAAGAAAGATCGACCCTTCACCATCTTAAAAGCTGCTCTAAATTCGGTAGACTGGTTTGAGCCTGAAGTGAAAAAAGGAGGAAATCTTGGATTTATTCACGTAAAAAGGCCTCGACCCGTACGAGTTCATGCAGTCTATGGATGTGTTTGAAGAACAGCAATTACCTCCTAAAGCGGTGTTCTTTTCCTCTCTACGAGGTGAAGGCATCACCGACACTGATTACTATTACGCTACCTCAGTTTGGAATTTGCTGAAGATGAAGGTTTTTAAATATTATCATCTCATACATCAGACGATCGCCGTGACGTGTATTTTCTAGCCGACATTTTTCAAAATTTCAGGGAAACATGTATTGTATGGTCAAATACGGCATAGATCCTTGCACCTACATCTCAACACCGGGATTTAGTTGGGCGGCCATGTTGAAAAAAACAAAGCCGAACTAGAGCTGTTTACACACGGGGGAAGCATAACTTTATAACTTCCGGTATCAGGGGTGGAACAACTTTTTTATCGAAAAGGCACTCGATCGCCAACAACAAATACGTACCAGATACATACGACGGGAATCTACCTAGTCTGTATCTAGTAGATTTATATGTCAACAACTTATACAGACTAGCCATTACGGAATACGATTCAGACCATATGATTTGTTTGTTTGCAAGTTTTTACGTCTACTCCTCCAGAAGTAATCCCCAATGAAGGTGAAAGATGACAGACTGACAGTGCAAAGCGTGCCACACATTGAAACTGGTTTACTTTACGTGGAAATCTCTCGCTGGAAATCAACACGCCTTGTGCTCCAGACAAACGAATGTTTGACACCATTTTAAAACCAGGTTTAAGAGCATGACTTTTCCATGCATCAAGTCAGTTGATACAAAACCAATTTTAGGATCTATGTGTATATGATGCAAAATACGTCATGTTTTTAAGTTATTTTTTGCGTATGTCCTTTTCCAGGTCAATTCAGTACTTAATTTTTTTCACTTGGAAATGATGGGCAACTCAACCTGATTTCTACTCGCTTGGAAGCGATGTCGGCAGTATCATGACCATGACCGAAGTAAATGCATTCACTTCCCAACTAACTAACTTGCTTTTAGAACCTGGTACCTCGTTACCCAAAACGTAACTATGCGGAAAGGCAAGCGATCACACAAGACCAATTGTGACGCACTCTTGCCAGTTTCCCAGAATAAGGATGGTACTATTGCAACATCTGACCACCAGACTGATTCCAAACCTTTCCCAGTCATCCAAGAAGTATATGACCAATGCAACCGTGAGTTTGAAAGTAACCCTTCTTTTATGCATACTAGCTCGAGCAGCATCAAGTCATATACAGTATGTCCTATCTCTAAACTGGTTGGACCCATTTCCATCTTTGGAGATTCTCACACACGTTCATTACGCTGCAGTTCTCATGCTCAAGCAAAAACATGTTGCTGGCCGGGGGCTACTGTGCAAACCATCCTGGAGCTTACACCAACAGTTGTTGGAGATGCCCATCCAGATGTAGACTTTGTTTTTTGTGCTGGTTCCAATAATCTTGACTCTGACCCCCCAAACCGGATCACTTACTTTATCAGCAAGATTGTTAATAAGATTAAACAAGTACGCAAAATGCCAGGATTTCGGTGGTGGGCATTTTCCACGTTTACGGTGGGATCAGCGTGAAAAGTTTACGGCAGGATCAACAAACTTATTGACCACATTAACTTACTAATTAAGAATTTATGCATTGAAATGTGTGTTAACTACATATCAATTGACGAACCATTGTACTGGGATCAGACACTCCAAGCTCGGACTGGGATCCATTTAACATTCAAAGGCAAACTCACCCTCGAAGATGAAATTGTAAAGTTACATACTCCATCCCCAAACCTGATTCTCTAACTGGTAACAGTCCCACTTTGTCGACCACCATTTTAACTCCAATTTTAATCTATATGAGGTTCAGTTGGGCAACTTAAAATGTTTACTCTTAAATGCTCGTAGTAGTAAAAAAAAATTCAGTTGTTTTGAAGGCTTAATTTTTGGGATTCACCCTAAGCTTTCAAGTCTTGTCAGCTATCACCTGCACGGTCAGTGATGCAATCACTAGGTATGATAAATTTCGCTTCCTGGAGACAAAAGCTATCAGGACTGAATTGATTTCATTTTTTTGCAACAGTTGAATCGGATGCCAACAGTGCTTGGATTGCTTTCCACTAACTCCTCCTTGACTTAGTAGCGAGTTGCAGAGGAAAGCCTTATCACAAGGTTAGTAATGCTAAACCTAGACCATACTTGCCCAATCATATACGTAAACTGGATCATACAAAAATTGCTTGCCTGGAGGACTTTTAAAAAATCTCCATCATTGCCTTCTAATCTCACTTACGCTAAGTGTCGGGCGGACTATGCTGCTGCGACAATGAATTGGCACAATCAACTCGATTTTGCTGCTATCAGGGATGATAGTTTGTCCAGCCTTTTTCGACTCTATGAAGTTAAAACCCGTACAACGCGTTCTCTACCACCATTTCTCCATAATGGTGACTTCGTGACCGAGAACTTCGATGAAGCCAACCTTTTAAACACAATTTTCTATCAAATGTTGTGACAGATAACAATTTGTTTCCTGATGGAAACACTACGACCAGCAGCATCGGCCGACTTGATTCTTGCACCAACATTGTGTTTACTTACGAAAATGTCACTAAAGCACTGTCTTCTATCAAACCAAGTAACGCAGTTGGCCCCGACGGCTCTTCGGCCTATTTTTACAAGCAACTCAAACATAGGTTACTCCTGCGCTCACATTTATTTTTAATATGTCGATGAAAACAGATTCTCAACTATGTGGCGAACAGCCAACATCACTCCAATCTTTAAGAAAGGTGATACTTCGAATCCAACGAATTATCGCCCCATTACAGCAACGGTGGTACCATGCAAAGTTTTGGAGACGATCATTCGCACTGTTCTGTTGTGGTGTACCACAGGGTTCCGTGCTTGGACCACTATTGTTTGTAATTTTCATCAACGACTTAGCACCTGTAGTCCTAGACAGTGCTAGGTCTTGTTTTAAATTTGCTGATGACATAGAATCGTGTTCTCACATTTCATGTTTCAACGATGGTCATTTTTTACAATCTGATGTAGGGTATATTCAGCAGTGGTCTGAGTTGTGGCAGCTACCACTTTCTGAGGATAAATGTTGTGTCTTCCATATTGGAAATTCTAACCCAAACTTTGAGTACTACCTCGCTTCACACACACTTTCATCCGTGGACTCCGTCAGGGATTTAGGAATCTTGTTTTCAAAGGATCTTAAAGCATCCTTGAATTGCACTAAAATCGCCACTCAAGCTTATCGTCGATTAGCCATAGTTAGGAGATGTTTCGCAAAATTTCCAGTGGAGACCTTTGTTTGGGCATTCAAAGTTTATGTACGCCTTATATCTTAGAGTATGCCAGCCCTGTTGGGTTATATTTTTGGTTAATGATATCGATTGTTTGGAGGCAGTACAGCGACAATTTACACGTGGTCTACGGAGCTTTGTGGGTTTTCCCAAGAGGAGCGTTCAACAAGTTTTCGGCTGCAGCCACTTGAGTTGCGAAGATTCTGGGCTGATCTCTCGCTGACTTTTTGTATCGTACGGTGATTTTTGTCGGTTGGCCTACCATTTTTCGAGTTTTCTCCAGGAACGAGTACCAGAGGACACTCCTTTAAATTATTGGTCCAGGGATCGCGAACGGAGTGTAGAATCATGTCTTTGCTCTTCGAGTGGTCAAGCCATGGAACTCACTTCCGGAGGATGTGGTCAGGGCTCCGTCAGTCCATGTCTTTCGTAAACTTTTACAGCATTTACCGCTCACTTCTTACTTGAAACGTACTTACTAATCTTATTTTAGTTTAGGAGCGGCGTTAGTAGCTCTGAGCCCTGCCTTTATCCTTGCCTTGTGGCTAAAGTTGTATTATTGTATATTATTATTATTAACTAATAGTTTCAAGACGGTTTGTTTGTCATGAATTTTAACCAGTCACGTTCCATTGGCATCGACTCGCTTCGCTCAGGAGGCTGGCATGAACAAACTATGACGTCGTGAAGAAATATCATGAGGGTAAAAAAAAACGTGACATTACTTTTTCAGGTTCTTTCGCGTATTTGAGGGTCATAAACTCAATTTACAGCAATGAAAATAGGCGTATCCAAACCGAAATTTATTTATCTTTCATTTGGTCGTGTTCCCATCTTTGTAAGTGCCTTGGGTTCCAGAAGAGTAGAGGTACAAACACTCGTGCGACAACATCATACGTCTTTAATGATGTAGATTTGTAGCCCTGTCCCTTGCCCATATCTGTAAGCATTCTTTTTCTTTATTTGTGTAAGAAAGAAATAATGTATCCTTTTTTTTTCTTGGATTGAATTACGTTGCTTCTTTGCTTACTGACTTATTGTCATCGTTTTACTCCTGTGAAAGTAGTATTTTGAATGGGGATAAGGACAGAACTTCCCCAATACTAGGAAACAGGCTTTGAGCCTATTGTAGGCGGAGTGAACGGATCTTCATTTCAAACTTGTATTTAGTTTTTATTTTAATGACGATACCACATTTGTTTTGCCCCTTAAAAATCTTGGTATAAGATTTAATAGGCTAAGTTGAGCTGTTTGCCTTTTGGTGTGACGTACTGCTACTCTTTGCTGGCTTTTTCTTATTTTAGCTTTTTTTTTTAAATATAGGCCTATGCTCTGTGTCAAATTTACGTTAACAAGCTTTCGTTTACTCTAGCATTTAGTTTTTGTTTAGTTATTTGTAGCCGCTTTTCACAGACAACACTAAAGATGCGGATCATCCCGGCGAGTAAAAATAAAACAGCACGTTTGGCCACCGATGTTAGAGCTGCGTCTGGCAATAATTTTTACATTATTTACAGAAGCTACTGTGCAAAATGTACTCTGCATATTAAAATATTAATATGCGTTTAACGCATATTAATATTAATAGGCGTTTAACTGCAAGCTAAACAATCATCAGTACGATAGTTTTTAACAATACTCAGAAGATTCGAAACGTTCACAATACTGCTTTGATATAAGACTTGACACTGCCACCAACGAAAATGTTGAGCCACACACCTCTATCATGCACTGCAACATCGATCTCCATTATATAATCTAAAAGAAATAACCATCACAATTTAGGTTTAAAATGTGTTAGCTTTTAGACTTGGTTTTAGGTTTTAGGCCTAATTTTTAGCATTTAGGCCTAATATTTATCTCAGTTTTAATTTCGTGAGTAGCAGCTTAAACAGTGGTACGAGATTAGGTCTAATTCTTCATGTGAGGTTTCACGTTACCGTGGCAACCAGGAATTCATAAATTGAGAGAGGCAGGCATATTATTGTTTCGTGTTTAGTGCTTTCGTGTTTCGTCTGCTGTCAGTTATGCTTTTATAATACCGCTTGGCCTTGATACAACGATTTCAGGTTTCATATTCGGGATTCTCATCTCTAGTGTAGACGCCACTTTCGTTGCCATGTTGAATTGAATAATCTCCAAGCATTCTTTTTTTCAAATGAAACTAACGTGTGTCGTTAATGGAATCGTTTTGTTTTTTATGGTTGCCATTGTTCCTGTAGTGGTTAAATGCAACGGTCAAATGTTACTATTTCATTGAGTGACGTCGAAAAAGATTATTAGCTATAGAAAGAAGCAACCAAAATTTAAGTTGCCGTATTTTTTAAAGTTCACTTGACTACCATTAGCATGATGTATGCTTCGTCGGAATTACTTAACTATTCAGGATTCCAAATTTACAATGGTGAGTGTTGGAAATAAATTTTAAAATTTCTACTGTAATAATTGTTCGATTTACGGCAAATTTTGTCTCAGCAATACTACTTATCGTATGAAACGTTGTACCAAATTTCATTCCAATCCGATCTGTCGTTTGGGCTCCAGCCAGACTGAAAATGTGCAACCAATAGACGGAACAACATTTTGCAGTTTGGTGTCCGTTATAGGCAACGCTTCGGTCGCTTCGCTCGCTCGCTCCGCCAAAATACAAGATGTACTGACTCGCTGATTGGACGGAAAATAATTCGCGAAAAAAATAAACGTGAAAAAAACAGCTGATTGACCAAGAATTAATCTTTTTAATATCGGTAAGGGAATGCAATAGAATGTTCTTACTTTTGTCCCGCCCCCAAAAAAGAAAAAAAAGGACCATAACAGGGTTTTATTTATCAAAAAAATTACGTTTGATTATTTACGTTGTGTAGACCAAGTGAAACCTATAAACACAGCCAAAGCAATGAACTTCTCATTGGTGGACTGAGCTCTTGCTATTTATAAATCCAGCACAGAGAACAGAGAACACTGCACTTTCATAGATGAGTAGAGCTAGATCGTTATAAGATTGAACAGCACAAACAACTCCGATCATACATTAGGTTGAGCAGGTAGAAAGCTGGTGAGGAAAAGGTCTAGTGTTAGTCTCATTACCATACTGGTATTCCATGCCCCCCACCTTAGAGTTGGACTCCGCCATTTGTTCTTATAATGGCCCAGCTCTATTAGAGTAATGTATCAGTATGGTTGTGATAGGGTGTATAAGAAAAACTATTTTTTGAAATTTAAAATTTCAAGTTGGTAAATAGTTGTAGTAGGGGTCACATAAAAGCACAAACAATTTAGCCTGATACGTTAATACTTAGGTCTCCCGCACGAGGCCTAAAGTTTTAGAATTTTTCAAAAAAATTTTGTTTTAATGATTTTTTTGAGTATTTTTTCAGAGTGTTTTTTAAACCTTCAAGTTGCAAATTCGCTTGTGCACGTTATAAATAAAGCCTAGAAAACCTTTCATCCTAATACATTCATATTTAGGTCTCCCGCACAATGCCTAAACTTTTAGCATTTTTACAGAAATATGACATTTGTATGATTTAAAAAAAATGTATTTCAGAGTGTTCTTTAAACTTTCAAGTTGCATAGTCGCTTCCACAAGTTTTAAATAAAGCCT
The DNA here is from genome assembly GCA_023313725.1 of Lithobius niger. Taxonomy (NCBI): domain Eukaryota; kingdom Metazoa; phylum Arthropoda; class Chilopoda; order Lithobiomorpha; family Lithobiidae; genus Lithobius; species Lithobius niger. The sequence continues at coordinate 22,130 of JAHWFP010100048.1, read as the reverse complement.
ATTAAAAGTCTTAGCCTAATACTTTAATATTTAGGTCTTCTGCACAAACCCTAAACTTTCAGTATTTTAGCAGAAATATGATATTTTTTTCCATTTTTTTGAAACATTTTTCACAGTAGTTTTGTAACTTTTAGGTTCCAAGTGGCTAGTACAAGTTATAAATAAAACCTAGAAAAAATTAAAACGACGTTCTTCAACAATAGGTCTCCCACAAAATACATTTGTTTAAAAAAAAATAGAAAATTGAACACTTAACAATTTGTTAAATTTTTAATGTTAAAACAATTGCATTCTTGTACAGTATCTTTAAATATCAAAAATTATTGTTTGCTAATCAAATGTCGTTTACGTGCTTACTTCTGCTTTAGTTGAGATTTTCCACGTCAGGTTTAGGCTTGAATTACTGTTTCGTCTCAAACTTAGCCAATATTTCCTGGTCGTATAGCCTTGACCTGATGTATCCATCTTGATCCTCTTCCTCACAATCCCCTAATCGATTCTGCCGTGATTTCTTTAATAATACGTTCTACCACCTGAGTGAGAGATGGAATCCTAAACCTTTTCCTGATTCTGGTGTCCGTTTCAACAATCTCATTCAGTTCCGTACTGCATATATAACTGAGAGGAGTGGTGGGTGCGTCACAGTGGTTGACTGCCAGTCAAAAGTTTATTTTGAGGCATCAGGTTACATCAACCTGATGCCTCAAAATAAACTTTTGGTGGTATGAATGCCCAAAGTAGATTAAACTTGAATCTTCAAGTCCTGCTCCAAGAGTACAGGCTCCGTTGAATTATCTTGAAAACATTTCCAGACACAGATATAACAGGCAGATATCGTTTGATAGTAAACCAAGAGGGTCATACACCTTTACTACAAACTTAGGTAACTTGCAAAGACTGGGTTCGTTAGTTGCAACATACGAACACAGAACTCGGTTCGCTATGGTAAGTCATCTTGAGTCTGATATGTTTCCTGGATTCTTACGTGCTAAATCTTCAGGGCAAGACCTATACCTAACAGCCTGACACACATCCCTAAAGGGATATGTGTCAGGCTGTTACGTCTAGGTCTTGCCCTGAATATTTCGAACTCATTACTGGCAGGTCTTCATAGTCCCAAGGTTTTGACAAATTGAACCACTAAAATTGTTAGGATCTGTAGTCGTAAAATCAATTAAAATCATAATTTTTTTAGAGGTAACTCGTTGAGGTGGAGAAGGCATTTTAAACTTGTAACAATTTTAAGCTTTTTTTTATAAAGTGTACAACTCCATTTAACCTGCCGGTAATAGTTACTGCTCCATCACATCTGATAACCTTCAAAGATTCCATATTTATACTGTTCTTGTTGATGGACTTCAGCATTGCCTTTAGAATGTTTTCCCCAGACCCACTGAAAGAATTTACGTGTTCGAAATATTTACTGCCCGGTTCTTCAGCCGTAGATAGGCGTTCTTCTTCTTTGGTCTTGTGGTAACATTTTTTACCTGTGGATGCCTTAGTTATTGTTACATCCCCAGGGAGGGGGTGGTAGTTGGTAGTCTCGTCATTAGGCTTGCATGGCTGAGAGATGACTCACTGTTGTTTACAGTAACTTGTTTTTCAGACAATTACCCATTTTGGTTAATATAGCATTAATGTAGACTTATTGTGGATACCTAAATATTGAAAGAATGTTCTAATTTTTTTCTAGGCTTTATTCATAACTTGTACAAGTAACTTTGCAACTTGAAAGTTTAAAAAACACTCTAAACTATTTTTTTTTCAATCATAAAAATGTCATTAATTATGCAAACATACTAAAAGCTTAAGCCTAGTGCGGGAGATCTAAATATCAATAAATTAGGCTGAAACTTTTTCTGAGCTTTATTTTATAACGTGTGGAAGTGACTTTGCAACTTGAAAGATTAAAAAACACTCCGAAAAAATATTTTAAAAATTATTAAAATACCGATTTTTTTCAAAAATGCTAAAAGTTTAGGCCTTGTGCGGAAGACCAAAATATTAAAATATCAGGCTAAAATTTTTGTGCTTTTATATGACCCCTAACCTCAACTATTTACCAACATGAAATTTTAAATTTCAGATAAAAGGTTTTTTTGATACACCTTTGTGCAATAACATAAGTATTTAGAAACGACAACACTTATAACGGTTTGGAAATTTTTATTTAAAATCCTTATTTGAGTTAAAATAATAATGAAAGGCCTGATGTAAATTCTTACATCTGTGTTGTCTTAATTCTGTGTTGTCTTTTTATGTGTCAAGTCAATTAATTGCACATTTATTTCTAAATAATTTTCCTGAACAACGATAATAATGATTGCTGTCTGGTTCATGAACAATGATAAACTTCGAAATCTGTAGTCTAATTTTATCGATTTTTCTACTCTAATTCTAAAATATATGATAGAATACAAGAGGAAAATTTGAAATAAATTGAATAATTTTGTATAATGCCATAGATAAAAACAGACAGCAGCACAAGACAAGAACCTCCTTTATTCTGTTTTATATCAATAACTTACCTATTGCTTACTGTACGGATTCTTGATTTAAGCAACAATTTATAATAGTAGTTTCTTCCCTCAAAATACTCTGCTGCAGGCCATGGAATCATCAACACAATGAAGCAAACAACTCACATGACTTGGGCTAATTGTGTTGCTGCTTCTGTCGTGTTGCTTGGGAACAAACTATATCTAATTTGATGTTGGTAGTTTTCTATCACTTCAATAAAAAACTAATGTTTCCAATAGCCTAATAAAATAGCTAAATAGCGTGGGGCGTTGCAAGTCATGATTGAACGCTAATGGGACTTGATCAATATGGGGGATGGTTTTTCTATTAGACGCAGTATGTTCTCTGGCATTGTCACATGCCACAATATATTATAACTAGTGAATGGAATAGTTGAAAGAATGACAATTTTTGACACAGAAATATTAGCTAAAAAAACTTCAACATTTCTGAAAATGGGTAAAGAAGAGCTTATGAGGAAAAGGACGCGTCAATACTAATTAGTTTTGAGGACTTTGTCTGGTTGATATGTGCTTACCACCTGTGGTACAGTTTGGAATACATATGCGGTAGGTTGGTATTAGGTCTCACACCTTGGTTAAGCAAGAACAAGTCTAGGTGTGTCAATTATTCAAAAGAATCGACTCTGAATTGTCACATTTACAATGAACAATCGTGATAATATTAATAAACAAAAACGGAACGTTAAATGTTTAGAGTAAGGATCTAAAAGTCAAAACCTAGAAGGAACACGGACAAGGTTTGACAGTAAGTGTCTAGGTGTAAAATTTTGTAAGAGGCTGGTAAGCATTAGACCCTTACTACCCGGTGGTTAGCTGATAGTTCTACTCTATTCGGACAGAAAGTGTGTATGAACGATTGTAGCAGGTTTTCTTTGTTCTTAGAATATTGTTATGGAACTTTAAGAACATAATTTTCTTGTGAAGTTTGGCATTTTGTGTCTTTTGATGCTTTAGAATTTTTTTATTATATTTCGTAGATTTACGGCAGAGGATAACCAGTAATGCTCTCTGCTGCGAATACCCTGCAATGTTTCTAAATCGAAAAATAATTTTCAACACACAGTAAAGCAATAAACCTATATCATACTACCACTCGATCATCACATGGGAGGATTTCCAGTTTTTCGTGAAAATCTTTTTATTTCCGACCACCGGGTAGTAAGGGTCTAATGCTTACCAGCCTCTTACAAAATTTTATACCTAGACCCTTACTGTCAAACCTTGTCCGTGTTCCTTCTAGGTTTTGACTTTTAGACCCTTACTCTAAACATTTAACGTTCCGTTTTTGTTTATTAATTCGTGTTACTTTTAGAATTGCAGCTAAACTGTAAAACTGAGAGTTTAACAGAGACACAAGGCTGACTCTTATTAACACTGGATATCGCCAGTGTTAATAATAGAAACAAATCCTTTAATCTTCAGTCTTGCAGCTGGCGTTTGCTAATTAGCATTGTTGCATAATAACAATGTTTAAAACAATGTAAAACAATCAGTCTGGTCGTTTAGAGCTCCATAACCCCTGAACCACTTGACCAATTAGAAAATGCCTTATGGAAAGGGCACATCTACAGAGCAATACCTGTAAAATGAGCTAAGAACCGGCTTCATAGGACAAATGGTTTGACCTGTAGAGGACAGACGAAAGGTACATCCCCAGAACAAGACCAAGAACAAGACCAAGAACAAGACCAAGACCAAGAATAAGAAGTTGTCTATTTGGCCTCTCTCTGTATCTCGGGTTTGGCTCGCCCGAATTTCACAATTTTTTGACTGCAGACAGGCCTTGACTAGTCAAGGCTAGATTCCAAATTTAGTTTTAAAATGTTTACTTTTGACGGAGTTATAAGCTCTCAAAATCGAAAGTTTAACACAGAGATCCTAGGTCGACCCTTACTAACACTGGCTATCGCCAGTGTTAATTATAGGTGAAACCAGGAATCGTTGAATGCAATAAAAATTAACTGGTGTAAATAGCTAGGTATACTGAATATTCAAAAGATATCTTGAAAGTGTCTTACAGAGCTTAAAATCAGCGTAGCATAAAAGAGGACACTTTGTATTCATAGTTGTGCTATTTACGGTTTTCAACTTCCATTATTGTTGGCAGACAGATTTCAGCCCTATGGGAAGCTCGACACTATAGAATAATTGGTTAGGTTGATATATTAACACATTAAAATAAACAATTATGAGAAAAGGTAGAGCTGTGCAATACAGGCAGGGTGGGAAGGAGGCTCCAATATTCCTACATATAGGCTATTGGAAAAAAATTAGTTGGTGGTTTCATTTGCTATTTTCTCCTCTGCCGGTTAGTCAACTATTGCCTAGATTTAAAAGGTTTTCTCACTAATGAAGAAATTACAGCAAAATCTTTCCTAAACAAAACATGTTAAGGAATATTGCCAAATTTTCGTTGTTAGAAGTCGTGACATAGATTAATGATATCGTTTAGCACTTCCCGAAAAACGTAAGAAGCAGGTAAAATTGAATGCTGACTTGAAAGTTTAAATATGTTTTATATTTTGAAAACATACGTTTGAGTAGGACGAATCAGGCGGTAAACCAATGTAAAAGGGTTTAGATGATGGCTTAGCGCCCTAAACCAAACTGTTGGAGCTTACTGCACTGCCCTAACCCCATAAATGACTTCCTTGGTCCTCTTCAGAATGGTTTTACATCAGTGTTGTGAAAATAGGCTGGTAAACCCTGATTATAGTCGATAAACTGAAAGTCTCGCTCCCATGTGGTAGTTGCGAGCAACACGTTGATGCATTTGTTTTCCATTTACTAAAATTAAAAACTGAAAGCTAGAACCTATAATTTTTCAAGATCACAACTCTTACATGAACTTAATAATAAATTCTTAAATCCTTGAATACACAACGTGATCTTATATTATTAAAAAATTGGGCATTTGCCACTGTAATTTATCTGACCACGGTTTTGCTGCTTACACTGTGCTTACACCTCGAGTTCGTGTGGCATCGCTTACATTAATGACTGTGATTAGTTATCACAACTTAATGAAATGAAATACCAACAATATGTAAAAACAATAAAATATAACGTGGTATTAAGACGGAGTCTTGGTTTTAACTATTTTCCAAGGCTTATCTTGATCTTCTTAAATAGGCACTTCTGGATTTAAGTGGTTTGATGTATTAGTTCCAAAAATTCATTACTGACATCAGGTAGCCAATTTGTAAACTGAAACAACCCTTATCAAATTTATAGAAAGCTGCAGTTGTGATGTTTGGATGGTAACGGTAGCAGGCGAGTTAATCCAAAACTCAATGTAGATATTGCCCAATCGAAAACCTATCATAACATATATATATATCCCAATCCAATTAGTAACTGAGTTAGCGTTTAGATGATTCCGGGATTGTCTTGAATCTTGGAACTGAATTATCTTGACGTAGTCCCTCAAGGTAAACATAGTGCTGATATCAGAACTAAGCAGCAGTGCAAATTGCAACCATTGAAATAAGCACAACCCAATGAGAGAGTTAAAAACAGAATTGCATTAGGAATGAAACTACAGGATTTACAAACGATCAAAGGTTGTCGAATATTACTCTTGTGTCATGGGCAAATGGGTACAAGAAGCGAATCATACCTTTACTCACCTTGTATAATGCACTGTAGTTTACTTTTAACTGAAGCTAATGTGAATACTTTGATTCTGTTGCAAATTCATTCATTCATTTTCCTTTTTGAATTAGTTTGCGGTTTTCTACAAGGTCTTCACGGTATTCTAGAAAGCCTAGTTTAAAAGTTACTATCATAATGAAAACATTAAGGTGAGCCACATCACACACACAACTAGTCCCTTGACACTTTTACATCTATATTTTTTTAAACTTTTATCAATAGTTATATCACGAGAGCGTAATTTTTTATTTATAAATTTCCTCAGTCACGAAGCTAATTCTGAATTTGCATCCCGAAGCTGAAAAAATATCGATTGCTTGTGTGAGGTGTTTTATCAGCTGGGAAACGAGTGAATCAGAAAATGTATCTCGATATTTAAACTATGCTCTAGTTATGTTTGAAACGAGAGTATACGCATCTTTTAAACGTCGCTTCAACTTGCACAATACAGCAGTGGTTTCTTGCTTGAATTCACTATTCCTGTGTCCATGAAATGTTGAATGTGTACAAATTGTTGCCAGATGCACTCAATGGTTCGTTTAGTGTATATAGGAATGGTACTTTCTACCACCACCTTCCTGATTAAAGTAGTTTAGTTACTCCAACAGTCTATCACAAACTTATCGAAACTAAAAGTAACTTGCCGTGAATGGCAGATAAATTGTAGGACGAAGTAGCTTGTAGGACGAAGAGCGCTTCAACCAACGTAAATAAGAAAATGAAAATATTGTTTCTTAGATTTAAAATAGTATATGGTCCACAACAAAACTAAGTTTTACAACAATTATTAATTTATTGTGTACTATTTTTGGTTAATTCAAGTACCATATGAAATTTAAGTACTAGGGGTTGCCTTAACGCTACGCTTCACATAGCAGTAGCGGTAGGCCTAATGAGAGTGGTCTAATGTGCTTGGGCTGCCTTTTGTCACTATGGAAACCAAAGATTAATCGCCCATCACTAGGAACTCTAATAAGGTGCCATTTGACTATCTGGTACATCGTATACGTTTAGAAAATGGTTTATGTCTACCAAATGCATTTATTTCAAAGGTTCATTATACTGAGGAAAACAGGTTATCAGGCAAGTCGATCGTAAATATTAAGATTGAGGGGTGAGGTTTAATCTGATAAAATACCATGGGGTCGTTAAATTGGTGTTGGGCAGGGTTGATTGGTTGGTGGCTGCCATTTATTGGCTTCTCATTAGTTATTTGTCGTTACAAAATTATGAAGTTATACTCTCGTAGAAAAATAATGTCCTGGGATATTGATTTAAGAATATTCCTGCATAACATTTTGTCAAATGTTTTGTATTTTTTGTTTTGTATTTTTTGTTTTGTATTTTTAAACACACGACTCTCAACCAGGCAAAGTCGTATCACCAGTAGTTATGTTGCTACTTTCAGTAACACACGATCGATTGCTTTCAACCTTATATTTATTTATTTATGCACATAAGAAAGTTTGTGTTTTTTGGCACACACATATCGGTGCCTTGGAATCAATATTCACAAACGAATAAAACATCAGGTATCAAGTTGAAAGTAGGTATAAAATAAGGAATAAAAATTGCTTCCAGATCAGTCATGAGTTCATGATTAACAAATTTTACATGATAATACTTTTGGAGCATTAACAGGTGAAAAAAGGCTGACAATATTTCAAACGAAGCAAACATTAAAGTAGGCGCGCAGCTTGCATGGCGGGCGCAAGTATATTCTCCAATGGCTCCTACCAACAATCACTAACTGTTGTGCCAATTTATTACATCAGTGTTGTTTGTGCTAAACTAATTGCAATCATTACATAATGTCAATAACAAGGTAGAGTGCATATTATGTTAACCATCATACTAGTAAAAAGGAAATTCGTCATGTGACCATGTTGTATTAATATCATTGCAAGAGCCCAAAAGAGTAAAAGACACTGTAAATTGTCACTATTTCTACTTGTGAGATAATAAAAATGCTCGACTTACTTTTTCCTCCCAGCAACTAGCACTTCACCGCATCTCGTATACATTGATGGGAAGCTGTGGTTGTATGATATCACGATTTAAATCGGTCAAACTTATTGAGTTTTTCTTACCTTTATATTTGCGTTCTGAGAAAATGTTTGCTCTCATTACATGTTATCCCACAGAGTTGCACTAACAGATAATGGTTTCAAAAAGGTTGGAAAACTGCCAAGATTCACAAGATGAAATAATATGCACCTGCTACTTATATTTCAGGACTAAACGCTAAAGGACCCATTATTCAATGCTAAAATAAACTTAAACCATGGTGGTGCATGACACATATAGAGTTTACAGCAGAAATGAGGAAAACCGGAAGAGCAGCAAGGGTATCTCAAGGACACCTTCTAATGTATGGCTGAGTCAAACTTTCCTACCAGACCTCAAAATATACTGGAAACAAAAATATTCTACCTGAAAGCTAATTTACTTCCTGAAGTCTATCTTATGGGTTTTTCAATATTTTTAAAGTATTTTTACCAACTCATAAACCAGGATGAGTCCATGAGACATCCTTCTATTCTAGTTTGATCTCTGAATGCGTGACGTCATAATATGAACAACCTTTATACAATGTTCTCTTCTAATAAAAGGACCTAAATTGTAAGTATCTAATGTTTTTTTTATCGACTCTTACATCGTGCTAAGTGTTTCAAAGTTTTTTTTACAAATTCACGCACATTGTATGCTATGCATTTTTATGGGCATTAGAGAAGTTTAAACCAATCATGTTAATTTAAGTTATTAATTATGTTGAATTTAACTATCCCCTGTCACAGTCCCCAGAGGGATTTGGTTCGAGAAACGGAACTGAGAGTTTTCTTCGCGTCTCGAGGAACTGTGAGTTTTCTTAGGTATAGATATATACATAAATGTACTTAAGAGCACTTGAAGTTCCTTGAAAACCAAAGAAAGGTCACAGTTCCTATTCTCCAACCTTACCCCGTGGGCACTGTGCAGCTTTACAAAATGCAAAAGTAGTTCATGAGGAACTGCTAAGTTATTCTATGCTAATTCTCTGACAACTCACTTCCACTTAAATTCAAGATAAATAATAACTTCATTAAACATTCCAAATGAAACTTTCAAGCCCATAAAAATGTTTAATATATTCAAGTAAGTAAATAAATAAAAAATATTCAAGGAATAGAAAATATTAATTTCAATAGGCACGATATTATCCCAACCAATCTAATAATAAACCGTTACATTGATAAACCGTTACAATTTTGATTATCACAGAGCTCAACTACACTGCCTTAGGAAGATGATCTGGTCGATGACTACACAAGGGACATTGGATAAATCGCTACCAGTCAGTGCTGCGCATCAAATTGGGTGAGAATATCAGGCAACCTCAATGGCTATTCGAACTCTTCTGGAATATTGTGGCACACCTCAATTATGATCGGAGGTTTCTGTTCAAATTCAGGTTAACCCATCCACTGTCTATTATTGATTGTAACACTTGAAGTTGGGTTAAAATTCAGCCAGTTTATCTATGAAAATGTTAGTTTGAATCAGATGACTTAGTAATAAAAAAACAACACAGTAAAGGGATGGAACGCTCGGGTATTTGTAAGGGTAACTTCTGCTAATGGTATTCATAAATTTTGTGCAGAAGAGGCCAAAATGGACCATAATGCTAGAGCCTGGTATTCTCTAACTATACCCACACTGTCAGTTTTAGTCTTCTGTACAGCCGTACTGGCTGAGAAGACTATTGCCACGACTTTGTCCGTCTGTCAGTCCGTTGCATTTTTCAACTTTGCCCCGGTTCCAGACAGAGACGACCACAGTTTGCAACGTTAGATTCAGTGTTAAAAGTTACTTAAATAACATAGCAAATTAAAACATCATTACTTTCTATTGCTAATAGACTTCTTTGACGTAACTAAATTAAATAATAACATTTGTTTGTAGAATTGAAATTCTAAGGATAACAATAGCTTTAAACATAAAAGCATTTTAGCTTCGTTTGAAGCATTCTCATCACATTGTGCATGAATGAAAAGGCTTACCATCGAACCAAATTCTCCACTACGCCTATCTGCTACTTACGAAATTAAAACTGCAGTTAAAAGAATTAGGCCTAAAAATTGAAACTTAGGCGTAAAACAGAGTTACCACGGCAATGTCAAATTACTGAAACTGTTTGCCCGAAAGTGCACCGTGTTGCAAAAATTAATAAATGTACTACACAATCCATATCTTCGTTAGCTGCTACTTACAAAATTAAATCTGCAGGTAAAAATTAGGCCTAAAAGCTGACAATTACGCCTAAAAGTAAAATAAGTTTAAAAGCTAACATATTTTTAACCTGCAATTCTGATGGTTGCTGCTTTAAGTTTTATAAAATGGAAATAGCTGTTGCACTGCGTTATTGAGGTGTGCGCCTCACCATTGGTAGTGGTGGAACTATTTTAAAAGACCGGATGTAGGTAGTTGCTGTAATCGCTTATTGTAGAAAGTCTTTGGTCACTGTGGTCCTCCATACACTAGGAAGCAAGCAGGGAAATTTCTCTCCCTCGTTTCTGCAATTTATTCCTGATTATTACTTTGTTGCTGGTGCTGTATGTAAATTTTGTAAATGTCACTTTGTGTGTACCTACTTTGTTACAATGAATAGTGTCCATGATGGTTGTGTCTGGACTATTTTGTTATTTCCTTTGTTAAGAGACATTATCTCTCAATTCTCCCAATTTATCATACCCTTATTTATTCTTGAATTCGTGATTCTATGCTTGTTGCTCATTGTGAGGTTCATGGTGACTTTCTGACTTTCTCTTGTTGGCCTTTTTAACATCCTTTTTTTTTCGAATTCTTGACATTTACGAGGAAGGTCGTGCTTTTTCTCTGTGCTATGGCTGCCATGCTTTTTTGACTGCCTCGGTTTTTTTGCTGCAACTTTTGCATTGAACAAGTCTTTCTTGCCGTAATTTGCTTTTCGTTTAGGTTTAAAATAATTTTCTGTCACACAATTTTATGGGTGGAAGAGGATGCACCCACATACCTGAATAAAAAAAAAATGGACATGGTTTAGATAAATAATAGTCCTTGAAAAAACTTTTGTAAGGTGCTTTTGTACACAACATAAACACAGGATATGCCTAAACGTTAGTTTGTTTACGTGGTATGCACGCAAACATCATCGCCACACAACAAACAATTTTTTTTACTTTCAGTACTTTGTTGAAAAAACAACAATTTAAATAGATATAACACGATCTTCTCTGTCCTTACAAGTTACACAACAGGCTAGAAAATGTATCAAAAATGCTTTATGCCAGTTTGGTTGAACGAGCGGCTCTAATACTTCAAACGCCGGGCTTCTCATGCGGGAAGTTGGCCGATTTGGAATTTTTGTTACCTTGCACTATGTATACCACGACTTTCCATAATGGTGCAATCGAAGAATGGATCACTCAAATATCCTACAGAGCAAATTTGTCACAATAAAATATTGAAAATTTTGAAAACTTGCAACACTACATGGCTCACTCCCTACTATCATATTGTGGCGTCGTTTAACGCCGTTTATGATGTTGATCTTGCCTTACATTATCCAATAAAATAAAAGCCATTTCTCAATCGATTTAATGACGGTTTGTGTCATACAATGATTCAAATTAAGAATGAGAAGAAGCAGTAGCTTTACAACAAGCCATAAGCAGTCTACCAATCTAAAACGAATGAATGCATAGAATGGGCAGAAAGTGGTATGAACGTAAACCTATGGTACGGCATCAGTGTAGCCAATGACACAGGCATGCACATCTATAGTCGTCAAGAGCTTAAGGTTTATTTGGTTCACTACGTTATCTAGAATATTAGTACAGTAGTTCAGAGTAAAAGTGAAACATCACAGTATAGGTCCTTTGAACAGTAAATTTAATGTTATGACTTTCTCTACCATACTCAAGTTGTGAAGCCTAATATCACCAGTTACATATTCGAAGCTGTCCACAGTCATTAAGTGCTTATGAGCTAGAAGGACTCATCACCAGACATGAGTGATGATGTGCACTTCTCTTCATACCTTCCCCTTTCCCCTATTTTAGACATTTTTGTCATTTATTCAACATTTTTAGTCAACAATTTCACTCTGTCAACTGTTCCTTTCTTTAATAATGATAAATTAAACTGTACATGCGACACTGCCAGAGAAACTAATGGGTCTATTATAAAAAACATCTCCCATATTGATCTAAGTTTCATCTGTATTCGATATTAACTCACCATTCCGAAAACCACTAATCTATTTTCTCTCCCCCCTGTGGGCTGGGGGTAGAATAAGCCCACCGTACCCCTGCGTGTCGTAGAAGGCGACTAAAAGGGAACCCAAGATCACGTTCTGCTAGTGTGCCAAGGGTCTGCATGGCGGAGGGTTTTTGGTCCGTCTTTAACACTAGCAACCTCAACACTACGGTGTGCAAGTGCGCCCACGGTGTGTATGGCGGGCAGGTTTAACACCCGTCGCGAAAGGACCCGAAAGGTCATAGCCGATTGACCTTAGGCCGGCTCGCCCAGGCCACCCGTCCTCCGGAATAAGGAGCCAAAGCCCGAAAGCCAGGATCTTCGCCTCCACGGATTACTAGGTTGCAGCACACGGCCAACATGCTGGGGGATGAGGATGAAAAGCCCAGTGGCCAGAATGGGCAAATCGGAATCAAACCCAAAAGGGGATTCAAACCGCCAAACATCCTCCAAGCAGCCACCCCGGGCCCGGTTTGTCTGGATGATTTCCGCGATAGGCTCCAGCAGTCCTGTCAGGAGATAGCCTTTGAAGTGCCCTGCGTCTTGAGGCTTGGGAGAATGCCAGTTGCCCCTTGGCTTGTTCCAGGTGGCAGTTTCATTTTTGCTCTGGTGTCCCTCCCGAAGGGTTCCACTCTACCAGCAAGGTACTTACAGGAGTTCCGGCGGCTGAGTTCTCAGTACGCCGGTTATCAGCGCCTGTTTACTGATGGGTCGAAGTCCGACGTTGGCGTGGCGTGTGCTTGTGTGTGTAAGGGTGTGACGGTTGCCCATCGCCTTCCATCAGGCTATTCTGTGTTCTCTGCAGAGCTTTTGGCTCTTGGTTTGGCGGTGGAATGGATCCTTGACCTTCAGGGCACGCATTTCATTGTCTTTAGTGATTCCATGAGTGCCCTGGAGTCCTTGGCGAATTACAATCCTCGGAACCCCTTGACACAACGTGTCCAAGCTTTGCTTTCCCGCTTGCCTGGCCAGCGGAAAACCGTGCTTTTCTGCTGGATCCCGGGCCATGTTGGGATAGCAGGGAATGAACAAGCTGATTCTGCTGCGAAAGGGGCCCTTTCTGGCCCTCTCGGTAGGGATCTCAGCCTTGTTCCCTCAGATGCCTTTCCAACTCGTCGACACGCCATTAAGCCTCAATCCCCCCCCCTATTTTCTCAGAACATTAGAAATAATATTATTTTTATTATTTAATTGATACCAAACTACCAACATCAAATTCTGTCGTTTAGCCGTATGTTACCAAGCAATGGGAATGAAGCAACAACACAAAATAACCCGTATCATGTGAATGATTTAGCTCATAGTGGTGATATCCTGAGCCTGCAGCAGAACATTTTGAAGGAAGAAGAACAGTAAATTTTAGTTCAAAATTAAGAAAGCATTACTGAAGTGGTAAACAGTGCACAAGAAGTGTATTTATTTTATGCATATTCAATCTAAATATATTTCAGCTGAGTTTAAAAGGAAATTGGTTATCAGGTTAGTATAATGATAGGTAGCAATTTTTTATTCTTTAGTTCATCTAAAAAAGCATACAAATGTGTGGTGGAATAAGTATATCTGTAGAAATTATCAGTACCCTTTATTTGTGCGCATTACAAATTAGATGGGCCGCAACATCTATGCATGTATTAGTATCCACAGAAGCTTGCAGCAGTTATCTATCACTTAGGAACCAGTCATTATTTATGGCCAGTTGGAGCATTATTAAAAATGTGATCGCTACATTTTCAGAGATGCCTCTTCAACTAGCTGTAAAACATATTAATCCCTCTTCCAACACGACCCCTAAACGTAGACTTTTCTGATGAGTATGGAGATTGCCTGTAATGATTTCTTGCAGTCAAGTTAAATAAATACCAGTAGGCACCAATAATTTAGCATTTGTAAGGAAAATGAGACTTATTTCTAATGTAAGAACATGGTTGATTTAAAAATGTTATATAAAACATTCAAAGACATTATATTTTAAACCACTTTTGTATTATGAATCAAGCAGTAAGATATGATGAACAGTTTGCATGCATGTCCATATCCGTGTCACAGATGATAACTGAAAGACAAATAAGTGGCAAGGCCTTTCTAGAAAGTATATTGAAAAATTTCAGCATACTAGTATTGGTTCTGATAACTTCAAAACCTTATAAGCACTTTTATCGAGGAGGGTCTGGAGTGGGAAATTTTCTACTTACCCTCAGTAGCTAATATGTTTTTAGAAGTATTGACTGCTGAAAGTGTCACTTTCATTTCCAACACTATATTTCTTTTACTCACATCTGTGATTCTATCTGCCCCCTTGACATGAACTTTTGACATGAAATTGTCTGCATCTCATCAAGACATGAGTGATGATGTGCACTTCTCCTCATACCTTCCCCTTTCCCCTATTTTAGACATTTTTGTCATTTATTCAACATTATCATTATCATTTCATTATCTTTAGTGATTCCATGAGTGCCCTGGAGTCCTTGGCGAATTACAATCCTCGGAACCCCTTGATACAACGTGTCCAAGCTTTGCTTTCCCGCTTGCCTGGCCAGCGGAAAACCGTGCTTTTCTGCTGGATCCCGGGCCATGTTGGGATCGCAGGGAATGAGCAAGCTGATTCTGCTGCGAAAGGGGCCCTTTCTGGACCTCTCGGTAGGGATCTCAGCCTTGTTCCCTCAGACGCCTTTCCACTCTGCGTCTGAGGTTACACGCTTTTTGGCAAACCTTGTGGGATGGACAGGACGGTAATAAATTACGGGCCATTAAAGGCACTGTCGAGGAGTGGCACTCGGCGTGTCGCCGCAGTCGCCGTGAGGAGGTTGTGTTGGCCCGTTTGCGCATTGGTCACACCCGACTTACTCACTGTTCCGTTTTGCGGTGGGGGGGGTTGACCCTCCTGAATGTTATTGGTGTCGACGGCCACTTACGGTCTGGCACTTACTTGTTGATTGTCGCCATCTTGATGGTGTTCGTCGTCGTTTCCATCTTCCGCATGACATTGCGCGTCAGTTGGGCGATAAGTCTGTCCTCCTGTCCGGTGTTTTTCAATTTTTGCAGGAGGTACAGATGTATGACAAGATTTAGTTTAGGGGTTTGAATAACATCTCTGTAATGTGTGGTACAGTGGCAACCCGGACCACTGCACTGTGACTGAGGTTGGCGCTAATGACCAAGTTGTCGACGCGCCATTAGGCCTCAATTCCCCCCTCTCATCAAGACTACCTGTATATTTTATTACTGCCCAATTCCCCCACCATTCAGACATAAATAATAAACATTCCGTTTAAAAAGGTCGCATTGGCAAGACCAGTAGTTTATCTAGTTAAAAAACGAATGATTTGAAACTGATCATGATTAAAATGCTTTAAATATCCTGATTAAGCCTCTCACCCCAGGTACATAGGTACAAAGAGTTCTGTAAATCAACAATTTCCTTTTGCCTTTTTTCATTCCTATGTGTACGAAAGTCAATTACAGGATTGATCTCGCTTTCTCTTGGCTCACAGGCAAGCTCCTCATGAGTTAGTTGTCATTTACTTGCAGTGCTCGGGTTTACGTGGATTCCTCACAAAGGCCACGGTTTTTGTATGGTCTTTTTCATAATGGTCTAGACGCAATGAAAAGCTTTAATTTGTCACTAAGGGAGGATCAATTTCTCAGAATACAGCAAAAAAACATGATTGTAGGATTACTCAAAAAATTTATGGGGAACATGTACGTAGTACAGGGCGAATTTCCATTATATCATACAGGGGTCCTGCCATTCCGTTCCATTTTCCTACTTTTTCCGTTTCAGCTCAAGTATTGGGTGAGTTTACATTAGTCCTCCACCAGCCAAACGAATTACTTTTTTAGATATTTTTTTATCCGCTGAATTGGAGGTTCCCACTCTTCTTTTGGTCCAATATGTGCCACTTATGTTTTCAACTAAAAATTAGGAGGGAGTATCCTAGGTAAGACTTCTGGGATTTTGGGTACTAACCAAACTGTCAATTCAGAGGGGTTTCACACCTATTACCCAACTTGCTGGGAAATTTGTTCCTGTATGAATTCCTCTTAATGTCAATTGAAGTTTTTTTTCTAAAGTTGAGTTACCATCATTGTGTATCACAGAAGGAGGTCAACATTATAATCAGTGGTCATCTCAGCAAATTTATTCATTATTACCACTTGTGTTTGCCCCAATTAAAACCCAATCACGTGAATTAAGCATTTAGCCCATGGAGATTCATAAAAGTGGGTGGATTCATAAAATACCACCAATTAACACTTATAGGACAATATTGGGACATTTTGTACTATGTGGCATCCGAATGGTCTTAGTATGTTACGAATTGGGATTCACTCCATTGTAATGTAAAAGGACTGATGTTAATTATAGTTATGGTCCATCATTTTAGGATTGTGTGACATAAGTTTCGATTTCGGGTGCACTATTTTTGGTAGCAATGAATATTATAAGGTGTATAACGTCAATTTCAGTTTAATTCTACCATTTGCTATGAGCTTCTGTTTCGGTTTAACTTAACAGGAATTTTTGGTCTTCTTAGTAGCCATTTTAGGGCATGTCGCGCCAGTTTCGGTTAAGACATTTTGGATTTGCATTTCATTTTCGATTGACTAACATTTTAGGGTATGAAGTCGCTACCATTCTGTTGACCATGTCTTGACGCCACGCTGAAATGCTCAGTGAGACACCTAAAAAGATTAAAACCAGCAGATGATAGAAATTCTAACTGGTTCAAAGAAAGAGATGCACACCCACCCACGTGCCCATGAATCGCAAGAGAATGGATTGAATAACAAGTGGTACCCCCGGAATCAATTGTTTAACAGTAACCATTTGCATTTAAGTGGACTACCTTCAAGAAACTTTGTTTACAGATTGATAATGAATAGAAGTCTTACAATTATTTCATATTGTCGTTTCTCTAATGATGAAGTGGATTTGGAAACTAATTTTAGAACATGGTAACACAAGTTTCAAGTTGTCAGTTCTAATTATAAGTTACTCTGTGAAATCGTATTCGACTCCGACTACAGCCGAGAAATCATATGGACCAAACTAGCCTTAAATTTTTGTAGAGGACCATCTTTGTGGCCAAATTAGGGTAAGCTGAGGTGGCTAGCCAGACCGTAGACCTGACTGTGCAGTTGAATTATCCACGAAGATGGGAGGAGAGCAAAAAGAAATTTTCTTCTAGGTGTGAGGACCCAGTTGGCTTCGTAATAATGTCCACCTGTTCATGCCTCATCAGGTTGAAAGTTTTTGTTTCGTGGGGATCTTCACTCCATTCAGCCCGGATCTAGTCACGGTGGACGACAATATATTTCGTTATGGCCAACAGTAGTCCATTCGTGGATGACGCCACACTAGGATCCTTCACTTGACTGGTTGATTACGTCAATCTGACGAAGCCAAAGATATCTCAATAAGGCTTATTGGTAGGATCACTTTGGTTCAATTCCCTGCTCAAGTAGTCTGACATTCAATACCAAAAGGCAACATAAATAGGTTTACATTCGTATTTATTTAACACTTCTAAAGCAGATTTGGCTTTTCCGTCCTGTTTAACACAAGTGAATGTCAGCCAGTATTCGTCCATCATAATTTTTATTCAGGCAAACTTCCCACATTTACAGTTTATTTAATTGTAGTGTTTTATTTAACTATTTTTCTTCTATTGTTACCATTGTAAATTGTTGAGAGTTTTTAGTTTTCTTTGCCTGTTGATGAATTACTGTTCTCTCTTTATTGTTGTTTGTTCAAAGATGGCTGTCCCTGTGGTGTCTCGAGATGATTATCAATTGTGGCAAGTGAAAGATCCAGAGTGGTCTGGTTGGTTTTTTTACAGCTAAATTGTTCCTCACATCATCTACAGTGTGACAGATAACTCGGTTTGGGCTCGAGTCCTTTAAGTACCAACAATAACAACTATGGATTTCTAGCCTTGCAACATGTGTTTGATTTTGCGGCGTGGTGGAATGGAGTGTTTTTTGGAGGGGTCATGATGCTAGCAACTGGTACAGGGCAATACACGTGACACGTGACCCCCCATAGGGACGGCATAAGCTATGGAATAGTCCATTGGCCAAAATCAATTATTTTCCATTTGAACTGCGACCACGTAGGGTGTGGGGACATTTGGCCCGTCTGGGCATAGAAACAGATTCTAAGTGTTCTTCCAGTCGTGGGGAGGATATTGTTGGGCACTTCCTCTTTGAGCGTGCGTGGTATGCATGCCGACATTGTTGGCCAAATTACCTTTTTCCCATTCCTCTTATCGGGCGGCTCGTTGAATATTTTGTCCAGTGGTATAAGTGGCTCCAGCCATTCTACCAACCCGACTATCACTAGTGTGAGGTCATATCCATATATTATTGTTGGTTATATTATTATACCCAGTGAGATGTCTGACTTGGTGCACCCTGCAGGGAAATCTTTAACCTCGACTCATATTCCCAGGCAAGTAAACCATATTGCTGATTCACCCTCTTGTTAGCCATTCAACAGGTTTTGGCTACTCACCACAACAGTACAGCATCACCCAGAGCCTTACTCTACGTATTCTCAAATACTCATGCCTTTACAGTAACAGTGAACCAAATTTTCCTCTCAGCCGTTTCTACCAATACTCGGCAGGCCAACATGATGAGGTTCAGCTTTACAGTACATTCTTACCTACGCGTGGCATACTTTTTTCTGGAGATTTTGCTATTCGCTCTGAACGTCATCTTATTTTTTTTTCGTCGCTTACTGTTAATCTGTACGTAAACTTACAAACACAAAAATTAAACTGTATTACTCGAGCTGTTGGATTGCCTTAACTCGCATCGAAGGAGGTCAAGTATTCACTCCCAGTTTTCTAAGGATGGGACTCGAGGTGTTGTTTGAGCTCAGTAGCATTTTAGATGGTAAAGCAAAACGGATGGAAGATATAAGAATAGGTGTTTCAAAGTAATTGATCAGAATGTTGGTGCAAATACCTGGCCACCATGAGGAGCGAGAGCTAGTGAGCCATCTTTCTGCACTTTGTTTGTTGCACTTCGTAAACCCAAAATCATCGACACGTCAATGCAAATTCGTGTCCACATCTACTCGATTCTTGTCCCAGTCAACTCAATTCATGTTCAGGTTAACACAAACTTAACATACACATCAACGCCAACATCTAACTGGAGTCAAAACCTAATAGTCACCAAGGCAATAGTAATATAATCATAAAAGTATTTGAAACACCATTTAAAACACCATGATGAAGAAGCCGTGAAAACATTAGCATATCTCTTGTTATTGATTTCTTTTTATTTTGGACTGCACTCACCATTTAATCTAAATAAGGCTTAAACGGTAACTCGTACACCGAAAGTTGTACAGATAAAAAATAAAAGTAATAAAATTATTAGTCAGATTGGTCTCTAGTACATTTTTTTGCATAGAGGATATTTCATCTCAAAAAGATGGATTATTTCACTTTTGGATGAAGCAGTGAGCCTAAACGATCACTACTAGAACAAAAGGTGTTTAGATCGACATGAAACATTGAAAAATTCTAGCTACCTTGGAAAAATGGTAATATTTCCCTTTCATGTTTCGGTTTGCTGAAGTAAACCTGAAAAACACTAAAGAAAACCTAAAAAAAACATCTTGTTCTATCTCAATGGTACTCAAATAAAATTCTCAAGAAAACACTTCTGCTAGGTTTACTGGTTAGGTTTACGTAGGTCAGGGTTTATCTGTGACCAAATCGTCGTTCTACTCTTCACACGTACGATGAAAGAAATTAACATTGGGGAAAACTTGAGAGGTAGAGGGCTTAATAACAACTTGCAAGGCACATTCTTTATCACAATTCACAAAATGTTTGTGGTCTACCATGGTCTTTTTCTTATAAACGTCAATGCTATAGTTCTTTTGCTAAAAAAAATATGTGTTACTCTTCCATTTAATAGGAGAAAACATGCATAGAAGAGTCACTTCATTTAACCTTGACAGTGAATCTTTAGTAAGGAGACAGATTACATATTATGCATTTACTGTATCCTCGAGTTTGGACAAGATAAAAAAGGAAGAAGTGACCAGTTATTATTCTGGGATAAGTTTTGGGACGTATCACTTGGGAATTCAGCATTGGTTCGTCAACTCAAACTGAACAAAACTTTATTAAATAGCTTTAATGATTTTATACAAAGCTGTTGTAAATATTGGCACTATTTTAATTTTTCCAAATCTTAAAAAATATGTATTTTTGTCTTCATTGCAGCTCACTGCCATTCAGATGCTTATCATCAATGTAGCGTTATGGATGCCAATAAGTCGTTCAATTTTGTTTATAGTTTACTATATTTTTCATGGGCAGGGGCTACATAATTTGCTTAGTTTAATAGACCAATTCGAAACAGTTCATGTAAACCAGGGGTCACCAAACTACGGCCTGGGGGCCAGATGCGGCCGGCGAAGCACTTTTATCCGGCCCGTGCTTTATTTTCAATAATGTCATTTTTCAGTTGTTTATTCTTGTAAAGGTGTATTTTCTTTTTCCCTGAGTGAAGTGATGGTTACTTTTTCGAAACCAGGAAGATCTCGACTTTGTTCAGGAATGGCTGATGAGGATCTGCATGCATTACATAGGATTGGAGCTTCCACTTTTAAATTTCAACATCAATAAATTACCAAGAGAGAAGTAAGCCCATAGTTTTCAACAGTGAGGAGCGACTGTAACTTTGGGGAGGGGGTGGAAAAATACTTTGATGTTAATTTAGAAAAAGTAAAAACCCTACGTAACCACTGATTAGTAATGGGGCAAGGTCACTCCTCGCTCTCCTACAGGTGGGGGGAGGGGTTGTATGGCCACTGCAGAAACTCATTATAGGACCTGATGATAAAAAATCTGGCCCGCGAAAGATAAGAAACTGTGTTATATGGCCCACAGTTTGAAAAGTTTGGGGACCCATGTTGTAAACGGAATTAAAAAAACGGAAGTTTCAGTTGAAAAACTGCATTGTTCCATCGTTCCTTTCCTTTGTTACGTGGTTATATTGATGAATTAATTTCTTAATTAAACCTAGTGTTGAATTTGAATTTCGATGCAACACTGATAAGTTTTCAGTTTATACTAGGTGGTTTTGATATATTTATAACAGTAATTTTTGTTGTGACTGTAAACTTGTGTAGTGAACTCTTTTCATTGCTCAGTTCTGAACTAGAGAATAAGTTACCCTGAGAAATACCTGCTAAATTCTTATTTATGGACAATATTTACAAACAATACAAAAAGTAATGTCAGCTAGCACAATGTCTACAAACAGAATTTGTTTTGCTAATATCTGCTATGCTTCGAAGTTAAGCATTTTCACTGCGTTTCAAATGTTCTCTAATTCTAAGTTCCAACAGTTTCACTGCGGTTACAGGTAGCCGGCTATTTTTAACTTTACGGTTCATCTACTGCATATGTATTGTATGTACTGCAGCCGACAATATTAGCGTGAAGGTAAGAACATCGTTTACTAAACAGAAATTGCAAACTCTTATGAAAATGGTTTACATATTTTGAAATGTTACATCCTTTTTAGGCAAAACTTGTTGCAGAGACTTTGAACAACACTGATCCTAAATGTCTATCACAAATACAATTTCAGGTAATATAAAGAGAAGAGCAATATGTATTT
>JAHWFP010100047.1:0-14398 GCA_023313725.1 Lithobius niger | reverse complement strand
TTCTTTTAATCGTTATTTTTATTTTCACTTTCCTACACTGGCCAACAGTGAACCTAAGCATTGAACTTTATAACTCAAGTTTGCCTCGACCGTTGTCGAATGTCGCTTATGCATAACCTCACACCATAAAAATAAAATTCACGGTTGGCGGCAATAATTACGACATCTCGTCAGCCGGTTTCTCTTACGGAGGTCTAATTCGTATCCCCATGGTTGCCCACAGCAAAAAGAAAGAAAGAAAAAAAAAAGCAACATACGAAAAATGCAGTATGGACAAGCATATTTTTAGGTTATGATAGTAATTCATCAGGAAACAAGATAGCATGCAACCCCACCCGTTCCACCATTATAGTTTCCTACATATCCGAAGTCTTGACTATTGAGAGCATGAAATATGCACATGCTTATGCACGACGGTGGAGCTGAAACCGAAGGTCTTTTGCGAATTACGTCATTCCTCGCAAATTTGTTTTGTATGTGAGCATGAAAGTACCGGTGCATTACGGGAACGACATAATCCTCACCTAGTCCACTGACACACTCACTGTACATAAGTGAAAGAAAGGATACGGTGGTGGGCGGGGATATTATAAATTCTGGCCAAAGTGAGGATGCAGACACTAATTAGTCTAACTACGGACGGTTCAGGTTGCATTTGCGACAAATTGGCCTAGTAAGAAAGTCACAAAAAGGTTGAAACTGGAATAGTGAGAATGGAGGAATGGTTCCATTTAATGGCCAGGAGTAAATGAAAGACACAGCCATAACAGCAAAATTATACACTTAAAATAATATTCAGTAGCCAAAAGCTTTATTACAGACTTATATTTCACGGAGAAGTAACCAAGATTCGATCCAACGAACGCTGGCTCACTGCACAGCCGCCTCTGTTGTCTGAAGGATCTGGGAAAAGACGGCCCCGGCAAAACGCCCCCAAGAAAACGCCACCAGGAAAATACACCCCTAGGAAAAACGCCCCGAAGAAAAAGCCCCTAGGAAAAAACGCTCCGAAGAAAACGCCCCTAGGGAAAAAAAAGCCCCTACGAAAAAACTACCCCAATTAGGGAAAAATGGTTTTCTGGTTCGCATCTCCGGATTCGCCCCATCTTGCACTACATTTCCTTAACTAGTAATGGTTTCATCTATCCGAGCATTAGTTTGCTTCAGATGACTTCAGGCTCCAAGAAATTTATTTTTAAAAAGGTTAAAATTTGAGCAATTCCTCGTCCCCAGTAGGGGTTCTACTAGCGAATTTGTACCTTTACAACAAACTCTCCATTTTTCATTTGATTTACTTAAAAACTTGTACGACTTAGTGAGATTAAAATTGTGGGCGATTCAGCAAAGATGGTAAGAATAGTGAGATTTCAAAACAGGAGACGGTGTTCTGGATACATAGACTTTTTGAAGGAGAAAGAAAGCCAGTTTACGGAAAAAAGTAGCTAAGTATGTGCTTTATAAATGTAGAGCTCAGTAAATGCGCAAATATAGTTTTAAATAAATTTCTTGGGAGCTTTAAAGTCAGCTGAAGTAGTCTGACGTTTTTGAAGGAGGAAGAAGTGTAGTTTTACGAATAAGGTAGTTGAAAATATGAATTGTAAACAGAGTTTCGTAAATACGCAAAGATGCATCATTAAAAAATAAATCTTGGAGCTTTAAATTTGAAGTAAACTGAAGCAAACGAGCGCTCGTATAGAACTGTCTCAAATCTGAGGCTCAGCTACGATGACTACTACATTTTTCTCTAATTGGGGGGGGGGGGACGTTTTCTCTTTCGGGTGTTTTTTCGTGGGCGCCCATTTTCCTGCTTGCATTTTTCCAGGAGGTGGGGCGTTTTTCCAGGGAACGTTTTTTCCAGGGGGCGTTTTTTCCAGGGGCGTTTTTTCCAGGGGCGTTTTTTCGGGAGCGTTTTTTCTGGGTTAGTTTTGTCGGAGGCAATTTATCCGGAAACCCGTCTGAGCTATCCGTCCTTTACAGGTGGTTTTGTGTATATTGGTTTCACTGTTTACTTGTGCCTTTACTATGTCTTGTACCTTTCTATGTCGTCAATATTTGTTCTGCCTAATTGTATTTTACAAAGAGGTAGAATATCTGGTACCAACTGGTAATTCTGTTTCGGATTCCACCTGTTCATAACCATATCCTGTCAGAAAATAAAAATACTATAAAGATTATCAATTACTGTTGACTGCGGTCCTTATGTAAACCTCGGCGTGAATTTCCATGTTAAACTTCATTATCGTACGGTCCCTAACTTTTTCAATGCTAAAAACGCGCAGCGATATATCCCATATCACCACACTAAACTATGGCGATATTGGATATCACCACACTAAACTGTGGCGATATTGGATATCACCACACTAAACTGTGGCGATATTGGATATCACCACACTAAACTGTGGCGATATTGGATATCACCACACTAAACTGTGGCGATATGGAAGCCATGCTCAGGGAAACGGCGATATGGCATTGCCAACACTTTCATAAGGTAGAATTCCTTAATAAAACCATGCGAGAATTAATTTTATTTTTTCAAATGTTAACTTACGTTCCTTGTTCGAAAAATAATTGAAACCCATGTTCTTTTATTAAGTAACAACTTAAGTTAAAAGCAAATTAATTCTCGCATGGTTTTATTAAGCAGCTCTACATTTCGAAATCTAGACAAGAAAATTAAATACTTTAAATGCTTACTATTATTCCCCCACCCCTAAAAAAAACAGCTGGCAACTGCTGTAAATCACAAATCTAACGTGAACTTGCGTCGGCCTTTCGAAAACACCAACTGACATAACGTAGAGGAAATATACGAATTTCATCCGTAAAAATTAAGCGTCACGCTATTTCCCTCCTTCCCCCCGAAAATTACACCTACAACGTCCCTAACTGCCCACATAGTTCACAAGAATAAGTTACCGCTGAATTGTCCGTATTACGTCTCTAGTGACCGAACCTTTCCTTTTCAGTCGTACAAATCCACAGCCTTCAGTTTTCTATCAGAGAATGACTTAACGCGTAGACCCCCCGCTCAGAAAGCACATTATGCAAATTAAAGAAAGACGACACATTACGTAAAATGAGATCATTAAAAAAAAATCAAAAACACTTTTTAGGTTAACCTAGAGTGAACGACGTAATTTTTCATGATGAAGTTTACGTAATGTGCAACATCAGTCCAATGACTTTAAAAAACAAAACGCGTTTCTCCTAAACCTTTTTTTAAAAGAAAATCTCTGCCTCTAGACACACACCCCTGCTAACCCCCGTCTCGCTCAAATGGTATCGGCCGCAAACCAGACTGCATCAAAACAAAATTATGCAAACGTGACGACACAAAATTTGTATATACAACAGACCTTGCAATTCATTTGCGAAGGCAAACTTTCCATTTACCCCAAATTTTGATTTTAATTTCGAAAGTTAGGGACCGTACGATAAATTAGTTATAGTACCCGTGGCGAAATGTAGGGGATTTATGACCCGATGGGCGATATCCCTCACATGGCCAATCCGCTCGAACTAAGTCGCGATGACATCCTCGGCTACGCCTCGGACGTCATCTTGACGTAGTTCTCGCGGATTGGCCATGTTCGGGATATCGCCCATCGGGTGATAAATCCCATACAGTTCGTCAGGGGTACTATAACTATTACATAATGTTGTTCTTATTGGGGAACATTTTGGTCTCTCCTAAAGATCACACCAATGAACCCCTTTTCAAGTTTTATATACCTTAAAACTGGGCCATTTAAACGTTATTTTTAATGTGACTACCACATTATTGTTATTGTTCTTTTTGTTGGGAATATGTTACTTTCATCTAGATATTGAACCAATCAACCGATTTTCAACTTTTATAGCTTAAAGCATAGGTATTAACAAGGACCAGGGCCTTTTGAATGCTATTTTAATGTGACCGATTTATCTCAAAAAGTTTCATCTCAATTATCACCTATCAACTTTTTAGTTATTTAATTTAAGTGAAATAACTTAGAGAAAGAAAAAATATTAGCATTAAAAAAACGCTTAATCGATTAAAACACGAATAAAAGTCTTAAAAAATCTTAATGTTTTAAAGGAACAGATACAAGAAAAAGACTGCACGCTATCAGCGTCGCACTAATACATGTTAAAAAAAAAAGCTCTAGCTTGTTTTTTTAGGAACACTGTAGATTCTTACACGCACGCTGGTGGCTTACATATCTTTTTCTTGTATCTGTTCCTTTAACTTTACTTTAAGCCAAAGCGCCCAGAGGGCCAGATGAGAAATCCAAGCGGAAAGCCCAGGATCTTTGACATGCCACTATCGATATGAGCACCAGGCACCACAGGGCCCTTCTCTCGAAAATGCCAGGGGTCGAACCTGGACCTCCCGGATAGGAAGCACCGGTTGTCCACCTGTCCCCTTTAGAGCATTGAGTTTTTTATGGATTACATCCCTATTTTATAGCCTTAAGCGTTTTTTGTTAATACTAATGTATCTATAATTCGCCAGCTTGGCCTATTACACTCAAAACTCGATAACAAAACAAAACTCAATAACGGCCCAAATCGCCCCCTGCACCCCCTCAAACACTTTGTTGTCACTAATCAGGAATGTTCAGGTTTATTTTAATTTTGCAGTTTTTTAAATATCAGTGCTTTGACATAGCATTTTTGTTGGTGTTTATTTACTTGTACGAAGCTTTTACAGCGGATTCTTACCGGACTTGATAACGGCTGCCAAATCGTAGAGCTGAAACAGAACCTTGTTTGTTACGCTCGCTTGGCCAACCAGCGAACAAACTCATCCAGCTGCATCAAGGAATGTTAAGAACGTCATAAAATCCCTCATCCAAGCAGGCGTGTTTTATCATAGACCATTTCGAACAAAAAAGTATTACACTCAATAATCGGGTAAAAAAATTGGATTTTGAGACTTTTTAATGACACAGAATATTCATAACAGTTTATGCTCAGCACAAATGATTTACATTAATAAACAACCATTTCCAACGAACAAGTGCTAAAGCATGAAAGGCAAATCAACATTCTTCAGTCCGGTTCCCATGTACATATTGCCGAAGTTGTTGGTCCCTGGTACGTGGTAGAAGACCATTCCTGGCCACCACAAACTGCGAATAATAACCAAACCACGGCTGTTGTCGAACTGCACACTCCAACTAGCTAAAAATTACGTAAGAGAAAAATGTAAGATTGAGGCCTACTACGGGCTGCTAACATTTTTAAAGCCGAAACTCCTCCACACACACACACGCACTCATATTTTTAAACACAAAAATGCTGTCTGTGTTTTTTTTTTTTTTAATTTTTTCAGACCCACCTGCATTAGATTCTGAAATATGTCAATCATTGATTGATGAAACAAACGTGTTCATCAAATAGAATAAATCAAAAACATCAGTCACGTTACTTAAGCCAACATACATGGTTTTTATAAAAAAAAAAAAAAAAAAAGAAGGAGTCTCATATTGTGCGAATGCGATAGCACCCTTTTTTTTATGGCTTTCGGTTATACAGCGAAGGAATATGTTTGGCCTAAGAAAAACTAGCAGTTGAAACTTACTGAAAATCAACAGCCGCATGAATCAGAATGTTATAATAATTTCCTTGTAATAATAATTTCTTTATAATAAAAGAAATTATTACAAAGAAATGCCAAGTGTATTCCAAGATGACAGAACACCCATCTAGAAGGTATTCTACACTAGAAGGTATTCTACACTAGAAGGCACCAACTAACGTTCAAACTAATATTACACACAAGGCATAAAGTGCTTGGGAGCAACTTTATGCCTCCTGAGTGTAATTGCTTGAACTCAGAACAGCAGACGTTTATAGTCAGTAAGCAACGTCTTCACTAAACTACATCATTCAGTGTCATCCGAAGCTTTATCCGAAGCAAGACTAACCAAACTGTGTTGTGCAACTGGCATGGGCCAACCGTGGTGTTGTGTAAAATAAACATGAAAAATAAACATGAATCCAACCTTCTGATTTCACAAACAAATAGTACAGTTCTCTTTTGGATTTATAGTCTCAACCAAGACCTAGAGACTGCCAGTAGTCTATGCGTGTTTTAGCTATCCACCCATTATACTGTCTGCGTTGCCTATGCCTGCTCCAAGCTATGCACTCACAGACCACAAGAACTTACTACTAACACAACTACTATGTTCCCGCAACTACTCAAAGGTACTTCAGCACACTAAACACAACAAAATAAAACTATGTCTGCACGGAACTGCATCAAAACGTGGTATGAATGCTTAACGTCCAAAATTCGGTTTCAGGTGTGTGTCCGACTGTAATATCATTGGTTATCCCCAAAACACTTGAGATACTGGCCTCTAATCTCGCAAGAAACTTTCGAACTGTCACATATCTGATTCTAGCGGTTGATTTGTCTAGATTGTTGGGCCACCCGTATCAAATCTTGCAACATTGAGTAGCCATGTTGGCCGTTCGCTGCCAATGGTATTTTATTAAAGGCTGTAGAACGATAAGGTTGTTTAAGAAGGAAAACAACCTAAACGTACTTAAAAATGATAGATCATTAAGGGCTGAAGTTAAGTATGCAAAGTTAAGCTGTGTTAGGCCTAGCACGTTACACCACCACCATTAAGCTTCAAATTTGCACTTAAATTTTCTGCAAAGCAAAATGAGATTAGTTGTCAAAAAATGTCACTGCACTGAATGTAATTGTACCCAATTATGTACATTTACAACCAATATAACAAATGCATACAAAAGACAAATACACTAATTGTTGTCCTCAAATGACCTACTCAAGGGGTCGGCAACAGCCTAGGGTTTGTGTCTTTTTGTGTTTGTAGCCATTTTAATGGGTTATAGTCATTAAACATCACCAAATGAGCCCTACACAAGTACGATTTCCAATTGTGTGCTATCCACACAATATGCAAACACTCCTCCACACAGGTTTCGAGAGATTCTTTGCAAAGTTTGATGTCAAACAATTCTATTGCATCTACCAAGCCCAACTGGAAATAGTCCCAGAACTTGAGTGTATGGACTGAGCTGCTAGTGCAACCAGTCCAGTTACTTATAAAGATCAGCGCTGGCAGACGCCACGAGAGGGCATGCGTTCTTCTTGTTGTTGCTGAATGTCCGACAAATAAACGTGCGTTTTCTAGCTATAACAGTGAGGACGAGGTAACAATCAATATCACGAAAAAAAACGGAAACAATCACGTAGAACAATTAGTGAACAAAAATCGATTCGTTGTGTCCGAAATTGCGGGAAAACCCCCGGTAAACACATCGTCATTACCGGGGAAAGCGAAGCATTTTGAAAGATGGCTGACAAAGAGCAAACAATTATACAAAGGATGGAACGTTTTCGAATGTACCATTTTGACAAGGACAAACAAAAATGGGAAGAGTATATTTTTCAGTTTGAGCATGTGTGCCAAGGGGCTTGGGGGAAATTCGGAAAGGGAACAGACAGTAAGATGGGACCTATTGTTGACGTTCGTTTGTGCATCTGCATTAGCAGCTACAAGGAATAATTTTTCCCAGAAAATGTCGAAGAATGCACCTACACTGAAGTGAAGGAGGGACTTCGGACATTGTTCAAACCAGAAGTTACGCTTTTTGCAGCAAGCAGTGAGAGAGAGAAATGAATCTTTCCGTGAATTTGCCATGCATCGAGATAAGCAGGCATTGTGACTACACAGGAACTCTTGATGAGAGACTTGAGGGATCGTTTTGCTTGTGGCATACGTCATCAGAGGGCAGCAAGGGAGATTAGACAGCGCTGGCCCGATGCGAAGATGGCCGGTCGCCTTGTGACATTTCGAGAGGTGGTGGATTTAGCAGTGGCCATGGAGAGAGTCGAGGCAGAAACCCAACAAGAGACCATAGGGACAATGCTTCGGCTTCAAGGAAGGGACCAGCATCAAAGAAACAAGAACGTGCAGAGGATGGCCACCCCTGCACCAACTGCAAGCGGCGATATGGGGACTCGAAGGACAGTTTTACAGCTTAACGAGCTTCGGGCCATTTTTCAAGGTGCTGCCCCAAGAAAGACGTGAAAGGAGGAGTTGAGACCAGGAGGCCAAGGAAGGAACGCTCAGACAAAAGGAATCGAAAGCAGGTGACAAAGGTGTCTGATGAGAAGTACAGCAGCGGCAGCCAATTTGGTTTGGATTTCAGTTTATACCACATCGGAGGGACGGGAAGAAACAAGATTTCTCGAGCCACCATCGAGCCTGAAGTGAACGGAATGTGAATGAAAATGGAGTACGATTCTGGGGCTCGCCTCTCAATCATTCCCTGGAACTATGGGAATAAATAGGCAAACCGAAGCTCAAGCCAACAGCACGACTGACTGTTACAACCACCAACCACTTAAAACTCGGAGAGGCCAGATTTAAAGTAAGGATGGGAAAAAGGTGAAGTGTTGAAGGCTGTTGTAGTGGACAACGACGTGCCACTATTTGGGTAGCCATGGTTGTTAGCATTTGAACTATTACTTCCATGTGAAGTTACAGTATGAGCAAAGCGCCCAGTCCCTTTGCCACCACACACAATCCGCAAAGAACATACAGTAGAGTTCCATGAACTGTTCACTAACCATCTGGGCGCCATTCGGGGAATCAAGGGTAAGATCCACTTAAATACAGGAGCAGTGCCCCGGAAATTCAGTGCAAGGCAAGTTTCATTCCCGTTGTGTGGCCAAGAGGAAAAAGAGCTGAAGCGCCTGGAGGAAGCAGGAGTTTTAGAGAAGCTCAACCCAAGCGTAATGCCAGTTCAATGGGTAACACCAACCATAAACCGCCTCTATCCAGACGGAAAAGTGTGACTTTAAATTGACGATTATCGCGAAACAGTGGAGGCTTACCATCCCTTACCCACCTTTGAGGACCAGGTGACATCGATGGCATGAGCACAGCGATTTTCAGTGATTGATTTGAAAGATGCATATTTACAGATGGAGGTGAACAAGTCCAAATCATTATTAGCTGTAGCCATCCATGTAAGCACATATCACTACAAACGACTAGCGTTTGGGCACTCGTGCAGCCCAGCAATCTTTGAGATTCATCGACGGCATCCTAAAGCAACCCTACACTGGGAAGCTGTTGGATGACATCATTGTGTCGGGGCCAGATGGCGGCTACACCTTGCTGATCTGAGAGAGGTTTTAACACGTTTAAGGAGGGCAGGCTTGGTTACACAATCCCAAAAGTGCAATTACTTCAGGAATCAGTCACGTATTTGGGACACAAGCTGGACAGGAATGGAATACACCCATTGGACGCAAAACTGCAGGCCATTCGAGACCTTCCGACCCCAGAGAACAGAACCCAGCTCCGGGCTTTCCTTGGAGCCATAACCTACACTAGAGATTTGTGCCACACTTGCATGGATTGTGCAGACCACTTCATGCGCAGACTAGCGGGAAAAGGAAGTGGGCTTGGGGTCCGGAAGAGGAGCGCGTGTTCGAAGCTGCAAGGACCAATTGGGAAAAGAGGACACTCTTTTCTTACAGGCTGGATAGGCCCACTGCCATCGAATGCGATGCTTCGGCCGGAGGTTTGGGAGTTGTGCTTTTGCAACCAGACAGGGACAACCAAGAAAGACCAGCAGCGTATGCGTCCAGAATCTAGACATCCATGGAGAAAAACTATGGAGAAAAACACCAATTGACAGAGAGGCCATGGCTGTGGTTTTTGGGCTCATCAAGTTCAACCAGTTCATCCATGGTTGATCGTTCACACCCTGAGGACAGATCACAAGCCGTTGGAAAGAATTTTTGAGGATCAGCGGAATTTACCCAAGGTTGCACCTAGCCAGCAGCCAATTAGTCAGTTGGGCACTGTTGTTAAACGGATACAACTATGTGATTGAATGAATATAAGAAAGGCAGCACTAACGTGTAGGCAGATAAGTTTTCTCGCTTACCGCAGCAGGACATGCCAACAGAAGCGGAACAATTGGAGTGTGTTTGGAAAATTGAGCAAGAAAAGCTGAGGGAAATCCACTTGTCGGCCGAAGAGCTCCAAAAGGTTACCCGGACCGATCCCAAGTTGAGCCAGATTGGTATTTTGATTGAATTGGGATAGCCGAAGACAGACCCGCAGATGCCCCACAACGTAGCTGCGTTTTGGGAGAAGCGCCAGGAGTTGGGAAGGATGGCCATTCCAGAGAAACTTCAAGGAACGGTGCTAGAGCGTTTGCATGAAGGGCATCCAGGAGCAAGCACCATGAAGGCCCTCTCCCAGCATTATGTGTGGCAGCTCGGAATCGACGCGCAAGTGGTACAATTTCTGACGGAATGCGAAGGCTGTCAGAAATATAGGGACATAACAGCAACTAGTGCCAGTATATTCATGAAATGTGTCCGACCATCCCTGGAATATGGTCACCTGGATTTTGCAGGGCCTTTCGAAGGGATAATGTGGTTGGTGTTAGTGGATTCATTCTCCAAGTGACCAGAGGTAGCGGGAATGAACTCAACTACAACAGCAAAAATCATTGACATTCTGGAAGAATGGATAGCTTACAATGGTGTACCATGATAGCTGGTTACAGATAATTGTTGCAGGCCATTCAAGACCTTCCAACCCCAGAAACAGAACCTAGCTCCGGCAATGGATTGGCAGAGCGATTCATGTGAACCTTCAAATCCCGAGTACAAACCGAATTGGAGTCCATCACAGATGCCTGAACGGCAGTTTGAACCTTTTTGAAGGCATGTCGGGCGGCGCCTTACTACTCCACAGGACGAATGCCAGCCGAATTATTTTTGAGACGTAGGATGCCAACAACATTATGAAGACTGAGGCCAGACCCACGTAGGCAGTTGGGAGAGTCGGCCTTGGCACAGCACGAAAGACAGTGCTAAGGCCAAGTCTAGCCATTTTGAAGCCGGGAACCAAGTTTGGGTTCAGAAGGAAACTACGAAAGGGTGGGTCACAGGAACCATTCGTGATTGCACGAGCCCTCTATCATGCTTAGTGGAAACGCCAAGAGGATACAGACGGAAGCACTGGATCAGCTGTGCCACCGAGAAGGAGCCAAAAACCAAGAGGCAGAACCAAGGACGTCGGGGCCAGACTGCATTCCCCAGCCGAACGCACCAGAAGCAGCAATCCAGTAAGAAGGGAACCAGGCACCTGAGGCTGAACCCTACGGAACAGAGGTCCCTGTATGAGAGATAAGAGAGGAACAGCAGAATCAAAAACCAGATGGGCCACCAAATGAGTTACGGCGGTTCACCAGGATCCCGCGGCTGCTCAAACGCACATACGGGAACTGTAAACGATCAGTGAACTTTGTGGACGATCACTGAACGGTTTTGCTGTTAGAAAATTGTATAAGGTTAGCCTAGGTTTGGGTTAAGGTGTTCTTTAAAGGGGAAAGAAATGTAGGGACTGAGCTGCTAGTGTAACCAGTCCAGTTACTTATAATGATCAGTGCTGACATGTGCCATGAGAGGGTGTGCATTCTTATTGTTGTTGCTGTAGGCATGTCAACAAATAAACGTACGTTTTCCAGCCAGACTTGGTCATTGCTCAACTTCATTTCGTTGAGCAATGACTCCACTGAGTCGTCTTCTCGGTTCTCTGCTTCGATTTGGTGCCTTATCCGCCAGATTTCTTACATCTCCTGGTGATGGTCGAACATTTGTTAAGTTGTCCCAGTAAAAGTATTCCCCTCCTACATCTTTCTGGTTTTGCAAAATGTCTTCCACTTCTGTAGAATTGAAATTCAGGCATTCCCATATCTTCTTAAAAATGCTTATGGGGTTTCAGACACGAACAAGCAACTAGTCAACGCCACACAAAGAAACAACAAAAAATGCTGCACAAAAGAGTGCACTCTCCAACTGTTTGACAATGAGATCTAAGTTTCGTGTCTCACCATTATTTACCATAATTCACGATCATTTGATTTCACAATTCACATTAAATATCAGTATTAAGAATTTTCCAGATTTTGAGTGGTGCTGAATAGTGTCTTAGACAATGCAATATATTAAGAAGTGCGAAGACTGAAACAGCAGCATTATGCAAATAATTTATTTCAGAAGGTGATTGACCACTCTGGCTGGTTAAATACACATTTGTTTGTAAACCTGGCTTCATTCGTTCCCCATAATTGCGTTCATGTTCATAGAAGTTGCCATAACTCGTTACGGCTTGT
The DNA here is from genome assembly GCA_023313725.1 of Lithobius niger. Classification (NCBI taxonomy): domain Eukaryota; kingdom Metazoa; phylum Arthropoda; class Chilopoda; order Lithobiomorpha; family Lithobiidae; genus Lithobius; species Lithobius niger. Next base: position 2,218 of record JAHWFP010100047.1, on the reverse strand, counting down.
GACTGCAATATTTACCTCTAGAATCACCAACTAGTTCAAAATTGAAAGAATGCCCTGCTCACGTAACGCTGCCCCAAAATGGCGTCGTATAATTAGTCAAGAGTTAAGATTTAGCGAAATAAAAACCAAATGCAGCCAGGGAGGGTGTGTTGGGGGTTGATGGGAGGGAACTACTTATAAAAAGAATTTTTATTAAAGAAAAAGTAGCTGGGGGAGGGAGTGGGAACTCAACCTCCATTGCGTTACTACCAGGAGAACACACATCCCTTTTCCTAAGCATCAGACCAGATATTTTAACATTCCAACAGAGGGGTTAGAGTGCTGAATCCTCGTAAAACAATGATAGCCTACGAAATGAATGAGTGCAACAATGGTTGTGACCCATTTTAAACTGTCAACAGAAACTTCAGATTTGACTGAATAATTATGGATTTTTTTTTAGGCTTTAATTTTCATATATGTTTGCTACACACCTGTGGCGTTCTTCGTTCTACGACAGTCACCAGTTTAAAACAGAAACGCCTAGAAAGTAGATTCCAAGCAGATTTGATCACCGAAATCGGTCCTATAACCAATCTAAAAGGTGAATTGAACCTCCAGTTTTGCTTCTACAGCACTATCGTGTTTTTAACATTTTTCCACAAGTATGTTAACAACCTGTTTCTGATAAGAGAAGGTCGATACGAGACATGGTTTAAAAGACTAAAGCCCAAACTCCACTTACGCGAGACAAGCCAGCTAGCGAGTATCGCGAGACCAAAGCTGCAAAGCGTGGCCTAGCGCAGCAAACTCCATATATGCGATACGCGAGCTATAACGTCTCGCCAAGGAAAGCGAGGCCGTCTTGCTCGCTTCTACTCGGCCCACAATCTTTCGGCTAGCGACGCCACCTCGCTCGGCTCGCTCTGTTGGCAGCCAATCAGGAAGAGGGAGTTGATGACGTTTCAGGCAAGATGGCGCCATAAACATGCCGTTGCGTATCCCTGTACTCGATCGGTTCGTCACTCAGTTTAGCTAAATATTTTAATTGTTAGCCAAACAAAATGAATCGGCACTTAGATAGGAATGCATTTAATAATCGGGGCCATGAAATGGCAGGCAGACTAGGTTCAAATCGCACTATTGCTCGTCTCCGGTCAAAACAGGCCACAGGCCGTAGAGCTAAATCACCGCCAGAAACGATCGTTCATTTCTCACAAAAGTTGGGAAACTTGCGTTCGTTATGAAAAACTAGAGAATAATTCACTGATTCCGAAAATGCATGAGGTCTCAGGGGTCCCTGATTACTAACAACTGATTCCGAAATGATTCCGTATGAATCTAAGAGTCTTGCAGTAATTAGCTATGAGCAAAAATATGCATTCATTTTAGAGCCACTCTGAGCCAATCAGAGTCACGCTAGTGTAACCACAGTGTAGACAAGTGGCTTTAATGCTCGCTTGAATGGAATTTGAGGAGTGAGTAGCGAGAGTGGAAGTAGTGACTGACTATTGAACGATAACACTTGAAATGAACCTCGAAATTAGCGGTACGAATTACGATCAACAATTACGATCAACAATTACGATCAACAATTACGATCAACAATTAATACAGAAATTGGAGCAACAGGAACTGATCGGAGCTCCTTGATAACTTAATTAAAGAATTTACTGTGAAGTGATTTTCACTGCATCCCATTTATATTCTTTGTTTAGAAGAGCTTTTCCACCAGGTGGAGTATTTGTTCCCGTAAAGCCAGGTGCATGCAATAAATAGTTGGGGATGTGGACTCGGTCTCTCCTGCAATTTAACCTGTTCGTCTTAGGCTCGTCTCGAAACTCTAGAGGAGACTGAGACTGAGACTGAGACTGAAATACTAACCCCGATTACTAACAAACAAGGACGATTCCGTACAGATGTTGTGTTCTTCGGTTCAGTTACAGGATACTGATCAAAGAATCGTAGGTTAGACGGAATGCTCCCACTAGCTGCTCTGCCATTTCTCTAGTGCCCAGTGTGGTGTTGTTGACTCATTGAAAGCTAGCGCACAACTGACAATGCATGAGGTTTCAGGGGTCCCTGATTACTAACAAACAAGGACGATTCCGTACAGATGTTGTGTTCTTCAATCTGGGAGTCACGCTGATGCGGGCCTGGTCGTCGCAAGCTTGCCGCACCTTCTGCCTTTATTCTTCGCACTGTTTGGTTACGCCATTAAATCACTCATCCCTCACAA
>JAHWFP010100046.1:0-21616 GCA_023313725.1 Lithobius niger | reverse complement strand
GATGGAAACGACGACGAACACCATCAAGATGGCGACAATCAACAAGTGCCGGACCGTAAGTGGCCGTCGACACCAATAACATTCAGGAGGGTCAACCCCCCCGCAAAACGAAACAGTGAGTAAGTCGGATGTGACCAATTCGCAAACGGGCCAACACAACCTCCTCACGGCGACTGCGGGGACACGCCGAGTGCCACTCCTCGACAGTCCCTTTAATGGCCCGTAATTTGTTACCGTCCTGTCTGTCCCACAAGGTTTGCCAAAAAGCGTGTAACCTCAGACGCAGAATAGGAAAGGCATCTGAGGGAACAAGGCTGAGATCCCTACCGAGAGGGCCAGAAAGGGCCCCTTTCGCAGCAGAATCAGCTTGTTCATTCCCTGCTATCCCAACATGGCCCGGGATCCAGCAAAAAAGCACGATTTTCCGCTGGCCAGGCAAGCGGGAAAGCAAAGCTTGAACACGTTGTGTCAAGGGGTTCCGAGGATTGTAATTCGCCAAGGACTCCAGGGCACTCATGGAATCACTAAAGATAATGAAATGCGTGCCCTGAAGGTCAAGGATCCATTCCACCGCCAAACCAAGAGCCAAAAGCTCTGCAGAGAACACAGAATAGCCTGATGGAAGGCGATGGGCAACCGTTACTCCCTTACACATACAAGCACACGCCACGCCAACGTCTGACTTCGACCCATCAGTAAACAGGCGCTGATAACCGGCGTACTGAGAACTCAGCCGCCGGAACTCCTGTAAGTACCTTGCTGGTAGAGTAGAACCCTTCGGGAGGGACGCCAGAGCAAAAATGAAACTGCCACCTGGGACAAGCCAAGGGGCAACTGGCATTCTCCCAAGCCTCAAGACGCAGGGCATTTCAAAGGCTATCTCCTGACAGGACTGCTGGAGCCTATCGCGGAAATCACCCTTACCCACCCTGCGTCTACCGACTCGCAAGTCTGGCCCAAAAACCATGGACCAAGCAGGACTGGATTGCACAGCACGTAAACGCACAGCATACTGAATGGCAAGCTGTCGCCGACGAATGGCCAAAGGTGGCTCCGAGGCCTCAGCATAGAGGCTGACCACTGGAGAAGTTCGAAATGCCCCAGTCGCCACACGCAGGCCACTGTGATGCACAGTGTCCAACATCTGGAAAGTGGAGTCACTAGCCGAATCACAGACCATACACGCATAATCAAGTTTGCTGCGGACAAGGGCTCGGTAGAGGCGCAACATGGCAGCGCGATCAGCACCCCATGAAGTGCCCGACAGGACCCGCAAGATGTTAAGCGCCCGCAAAGCCTTGTCTTTAAGCTGACGTAAGTGTGGAAGCCAAGACAACCTGGAATCGAACACCAGGCCCAGGAAACGTGCCTGTGGGACAACAGGAATTTGTGCCTGTCCCAAGTACAGGCAAGGATCCGGGTGCAGCGTTCGTTGGCGGCAAAAGTGGATGCACACAGTCTTGTCCGGAGAAAACCGGAAACCATTACTTAACGCCCAGGTCTGGACTTTGTTAATTGCCAGCTGTAGCTGCCGCTCGCAGGTCTGCATGCGAGCTGCCCGAAAGCGCAGGCCGAAGTCATCGACAAACAATGACTGGGGAACAGCAGCTTGCTGAGCAATGGGGTTGATCCCTATAGCAAACAAGATGACACTAAGGACACCTCCCTGAGGCACACCATTCTCCAAGACAAAGGGGCGGAAAAGAGTCGCCCCGACACGAACGCGAAAAGAACGGCCTGAGAGGTAGGCAGAAAGCAACAGTGGCATCTGTCCCCTCAAGCCATAGTTATAGAGATTACGGAGAATAACGCCACGTCGTATCATACGCCTTCTCCAAGTCAAAGAAAACCTGAACCAGATGTTGACGCAGGCGAAAAGCCTCCCTCACATCCGATTCAAGGGCAACCAGATGATCGATGGTTGACCGAAACCGTCGAAAGCCGCACTGGGACGCAGATAAGAATCCCCGTGATTCCAGCACCCAGACCAACCTCTCACCGACCATCCGTTCCATAAGTTTACAGACACAGCTAGTCAGAGCGATTGGGCGATAACTGGAAGGAGCAGTAGGGTCTTTGCCCGGTTTCACAATCGGGATGACCACTGCTGTCCTCCACGCTGCCGGAACAGAGCCTTCCGCCCACACACGGTTGAACATCTCCAGCAAGAACTGCTGGGAGGCAAGAGGCAGATGTTTCAACAGCTGATAGTGAACATCATCAGGCCCTGGGGCGGAGTCATGCGACTTGGACAAAGCTGAAACAAATTCCTGCCTGGTGAACGGTAAATTGTACTCCTCTAGCCCGTCGGAGCGAAAGTCTAGAGGGTGAGCCTTTTCACTACGCTTTATTCTGAGGAAACCAGGATCATAATGGTTATCACTCGAGACCTGCGCAAACGCAGAAGCAAGACAGTCGGCGATATCCGGCACAGAAGAGATCACGGTATTCGCCACCTTCAGCTGTGAAACCGGGGAAGGCACGGTCTTCCCCGAGATCTGGCGCACCTTCCGCCACACCTGCTGAGAAGGCGTGGAGCGCGTGATCAACGAAACATAAACCGCCCATGAAGCACGTCTAGCCTCACGGATGACAAACCTGGCACGGGCACGACAGCGCTTAAAGGCTACAAAGTTGTCAGCAGTTGGGCTGACTGTAAATGCACGCAACGCTCGCCGGCGGGCCTGAATGGCCTGCCCGCAAGCAGGTGTCCACCACGGAACAGGAACCCGCCGCGGCTGAGTGGACGTACGCGGGATAGTAGCATGAGCAGCAGCAAGGACCACGTCAGCGAAATGAGTGGAAAGTTCATCCACATCAGAAAAGTCCTCAACCGCACGCTGAAATACAGCAGCCTCAGCAAAAGCTGAACATTCAGTACGTTTAAGCGCCCACCGGGGTGGCCTGGAAGCCACAGAACCCCCTTGTGTTGTGGACAACACAATGGGGAGGTGATCGCTTCCATGCAGATCGGCAGTGACACCCCAAGTGAAGTGAACTGGGATGGCCAGCGAGCAAAAGGCTAAGTCCACCGCTGACCAATTGCCCGTGGCCAGGTTACAGTGTGTCATAGCTCCATCGTTCAGGATGCAAACAGACCCCCTCTGCATCCACTCCTCAAGGATCCTCCCTTTGTTGTCTGTATGAGGTCCCCCCCACTGGACATGGTGGCTGTTAAAGTCGCCCAGCAACAGAAAAGGGGCAGGAAGCTGGCGGACCAGATCCTCCAGGTCACCAACCCCAAAGACCTCATCCGGTGGCAAATAAAGCGAACAGACAGTAATATCGAAGTGGAAAGAAACTCTAACTGCTACCGCCTGAAGCCTAGTGTGCAGAGATTCTTCTTGGGTGCGTTGGGGAGAGAGTAGGGGGTTTTCAGGTTCACCTACATGCTCTAGAATTCCTCCCCATTCCTGGCGATGACGTCGATGCTTCTGGTAAACTTCTCAGCTGCCGACACCAGTAGATGCATGTCGTAGCCTTCCAAATTGTGGAAGACTACCGGGATGATGCTGGTCTGCCTCGCCGACAAGTTGCATTTGTTGTGGGCCGCACCGCGGTACTCGCCGGATGGGAAGTGGTCGTGATCCCATACCTTCATTTCTCCTCAAGCCTTCTTCTGCGAGGTGTACAATCCTGGGTAAAAACCTTTTCTGGGCCAGCAGGAAACGAGCCTCTTCCTCTTCGGTGAGGGCGAGAGGTCGAGGATTGGCGATGATGGCAGCGTACATCAGGGGGGGGGGGTTGAGGCTTAATGGCGCGTCGACAACTTGGTCATTAGCGCCAACCTCAGTCACAGTGCAGTGGTCCGGGTTGCCACTGCACCACACATTACAGAGATGTGCGTTTAAAGGCTACAAAGTTTTCAGTAGTGGGGCTCACCGTAAATGCACGCAAAGCACACCTGCGGGCCTGAATGGCCAGTGCGCAAGCTGGTGTCCACCACGGAACAGGAACTCGTCTCGGCTGCGTGGACGTACGCGGGATAGCCGACATACATCAGGGTCTCTTCTTCGACAGACTTCACGAAGTCCTTCACCGCATCGAATTCGAAGTGATACTTTTCGTTCACGATGTGGCCACCAGGCCTGATGACGACATACCAGTAGCTGATGGGCACGTGTTTGTGGATGGGAGTCGTTGAACTGGTGGACATACAGGGTAGAGTCTCCGACATGGGCTGGAGCAAGCACTCGAAGTCAGCGCAGATGACTCAGGGTTGTTTGTTCTGCCGACTGAAGTGCTTGAACTCCAGGATGTTTGCACCGGGTCTGGGGAACCGAAACCGCTGGCTCGGGTTCAGGGCAAAATACTCCGCGTGATGTTTGCGGAGGGTGATTACCATGATGAAACCCAAGAAGCAGTTCTGGCAGAAAAACTTCTTGTTATGCCGAACACCAGTGAACCGAAAGAATTCGTCGAAGTCCATTATGGCGCAGTAGTGGTAATTGGGGCTGCCATCGTCGTCATCCTCGTCCAGAAACAGCAAGTCGATCACCAGACGACCGACCATGGACTTGCAGACTTGGATGGGGTTAAGTCCTTATTACGTGGTGAAGGCGATGACGTTGATGGCGAGAACGCTGTTCAATCTGACCCAGGGGAGCTTAGATCTGACTTAGCTTCACCGGGTACCGAAGCATCGAGTGGGACCCAGGGGACCCTTCACTAGGCTGGTGATACGTGTTCGGACTTAGTGTTTTTCCTGTTTGTAGCATGTATCCCGTAGGATACGATGCCAGCTTAAGGGTTAGACAAGAATAAGAAAAAATTCCTTTAACTCTTAATGTGGCACAACAACTTGTACTTATTTTTTAAAGTCCCATATGAATCTTCGGTCATCACACGATTCGAACCATCATTCGGCTCATTAGGAGATGAGGACACTAACCAGTAGGCTATTGTTGCCCGCTTTGCTCAACACAAAGCTGGCGATATGTGTTGGGACTTAGTTTTTTACCTGTTTATAGCACATATCCCACAGGATACGATGCCAGCGTAAGGGTTAAAGAGTAGTCACAAGTCATTAAAATGAACATAAATGGGACCTTGCATATTATCCTTCCATCCATTTGATCATTTCGTACACATTATCCCCATTCTTGTCATTTGTAAAATCACTAAGCTTAAAAATAAAAAATGAAACAAGTGATGCACACAGAAACCTTTTCACACCTCAGCAAGAGGGCATCTTCTACTAATAAATATCTAAAATATCTGTATCTGTCAAAAAAGTAAGGAACTCCTGTATTAAAATGAACATAAATGTAATTTTAAAATAAATTCTATTCACTTAGCTTACAATATGACCAGAGCCTGTGTCCTAGTTTTATGCTTCATTCCATATTATCCTTCCATTCTATCATTCCTTCCATCTTATCAATTCTGTCTTCCATTGTATGAAACATTGATTAAAAATATTTTGCAGGTCATGAGCACCATACTGACATACATGATTGTATTAAGTCAGTTTCACGGAACAGGAACTGAGAATAAGTAAGAAGAACATCAGAGTGTCTCCATTACTGCACAACCTAAAACTTTCTGAATGCTACCACACCAAACACTTCACTCTGCAGCAAAGAAATGCAAACTAGACATGCTATATATAGAAGATAAAATATTTCATTTTGCTTGATAGTAAAAACATGTCATGTAGTAAAAACTTCAACATGGAATTTAGTAGACTTGTCTTTCACTTCTACTGACAGTATTGTCTTAAATCGTATATTGTAAATGGAAAACTATCTTACAAATCGTGGTGTACTTTTTTTAAAACATTTAGGTCACACAAGCATTTGGAATGAATTAGTTCAGCTTATTGTGTGCGCGGAGTAACTTGGATCCCGCAAGTATTTTATGAGCGGCTACGTCTTCCTGGAGGAGGCGGATTTAATCGACGGCCGCCATCGTTTTTGTAACCGTCTTGGATATCTGCAAGGCACTCTGCTACTAAAAACGTACAATCGATTATCTGTGTTCCTTCTGCAGCGAACTCAAGATAGGCCACAGACACTATAATCAAAAGTAACACCATCATTTGAAAAAAACTGTCATGACAGCCTACATAAAGACTCCATACAATATAAACATCATTGGAATCACTGGCATATTATTCAGATTAGCGACATAAAAATATAATTCTGAAGTATTTTTTATCAGTCGTACTGAAAACAACATTTAGTATTGAAGATTAATTATATATATTTAAGTCTCAAATGGCAGCAAAACTTGTAAAGAGCTAACTAGCTAGCAATGGTTATTTACATCACAAAAGCAATTGTTCTTTTTTTTAGAAGTTCGCAAAAAAAATTTTAAATGTTTGGTAAACCATCCCAATGGACCCCCTTTTTATCTTATCTGGTTCTGTACACTAATTTAGAATGGATGTATGACACAGAACCAGATGGATTGATGATTAATACATAATTGGTATGGGTTGAAGTCAATATGAATGTTTAATTGTGGAACTAAAAACAATACTGATGGTCAGTGGAGGTAATATTATGAAGAGCTAAGTCAATTTAGGATGGCTATGTTCTGATCGAGTGTTCAGATCACATTCCTTGTTTCATGAAATAAAATTTACGTAAGTTATTTCATGGGGAAAAAAGTAATTTCTGTGCCACCAAACCAGAATCATTTATAATTTGCTGTCAGTCTCTATGCGGAATTAAACTGACTATGATAAAGGTCTCCGAACAGAATAAATTATGAAGAACGACACATTGTCATTAAAGAAGTACATTTTATTTGAACGTTTTTAAACCTATTAAACAAAAACGAAGCAAATAGTCTACAAAAAAAGGCTAGAGACCTTATTCACTTTATTGGTTAAACAATAATTAGCAAAAATTCAGATTCCTAAATTTGACATCTAGGTGTAGAAGTTTAAGCGACTAATTCCTGTCTTGAAGCAGTCTCCATGAACTAGGACCACAGCAACGTGCAAAATTTCAGTAATGATGTCTTCATTACAATTTTTTGAAGTGTCTGTCTTGCATAATTATTCGTGTATTAATGTATCGTATTAGTATTTCCTTTCCCTTTGCGACATCAAATTTGCATATATTGCCTGATCTTACAAACGAGTCTATTATTTCACTCTCAGCATTGAGTATCTTCATATGTAAACCACTGTTACAAGATATGAGGAATTATGCAATCCTCTGTGTATGGCTGATGAAATACTCAACAACATGGATGGTTACTTGGGGTATAAGAAGTTATCGGGATGTAACGATTAATTATAACATTAGCATCTCTCTGCAAGCAAGGCTTCGAGTTTATTACCGAGAATATTACTGGTAATTATTTTACTGAATTGTGATACCGTTTCTATTAACTGGTAAAGCCGCTCGTACGTTGAGTAGAACCATTGATGGCGCTCTTACGATAAATTTAAGGATGCAATTGCTGAAAGGATTATTGATGGTAGCAATCAACTAAAAGTTAACATTTTAAACCAAAAAATGATAAAACTGAGAATGTAGGCAATAACGTGCTGCGCCTGACTAAATGGAAAAGCCAAATTATTGAAATCACACAGTGAAGAAGCTCTGTGTGATTTATAAATACTAAAAAAAACGGGCAGGCCGACCCCGGTATAAGCATTAATAGGCAATGGATTAATTTGTGGTGGTTATGGAAAAAAAAACTGCAGAAAGACTCATCTGCCGTGACGGGAGACCCACACGTACATGGATAAATATAGAATTTTATTTTCAGCGAAATATATCTCTTTTTCTCATAACTGAGAAAGAAATGCACAGTTGTACACTAAGTGAAAACTGGAATAAATAAAAGCAAGTAAATAAAATCATGAAATTCTCTCTTCTTATAAGATGAAACACGCAAAAACGAACCTTTGCCTATAGCATGTGTACAGTATTCTGTTCTGCAGTACAGTTGGGTAAACGCTAACTGGTAAGCGGGATTTTCTTGGTTCAAGTTCCAGTCGTCTTTTTTTTCTTTTGCTGATTAGTGTACCTTATAATTCTAACAAGACCATTTTTTAATGCTGATTGTCTGCTTTGTTAACACTTTATGTTGTCATTTAATGTTTATTGGGTAAAATATTTACAATTTAGGCTACAAAAAACGAGATTTAAGCAATCTATTTGTAATGATTTATGCAATCATTTCTCATAATGTTCTTTCATTAGATAAAATTATTACCGACTACAACCCTTATAAGCCCAGTTCAATAAAAAAACCAGAAGGATGATAGAATTCAGGGTTTATTTCCAGGGTCATACGATGTGTCCTTAAGAGATATTGTTAATGGTTCAGAGATGTTCAAGGTTAGGCTGTTGCAGGGTGACATACTTCAAGTGGAGTTGTTGTTGGTTAGGAATTAGCTCCCAGAGTGAAGCTCAAAGGGTCTGCGTGGCCTTTTATACCTAGAGCAGTATAATCTAGTATCCTATGAGCCACCACACACAGCAACTACCTCTAGTGGCAGACAAGGCCTCAGCCACCTTGACCACTGATCTCTAAGCGCAATACCATTTAAGAAATTACATAGTATGGCTTTCAGTACTTCCCTAAAGCACTGAATAGAACGAATCGAATGCACCACTATTGGTGACAGTTCACCTCACCTACTATAGCTGTGTTGATGTGGCTTGCTTATGTCAACCATCATCAGTGGTTTCCGGTTCCTTATGCATGCTCAAACGCTCCACCACTGGCAACCACTCCAAACCACCACCCCGAGATGGTTTGCAATTTGGCATTGCTCCTGCCTGGTTACATCCATTAGCCTAGCCTGGTCCAATCAATTAGCCACGTTTGGTCACCTTAAATTTATGACGTTACGAGTGCTCTGTCGAGCTTGTTGATTTTGCTGAGCTGTGATTACAGTTGCAGAAGGTACTGGAACGGCTGGTGCAACATCACTGTGCACGCGCGACGTCAAGTTTGGAGTCAAACTGTCTCTAACAGTGGTGCGTTCTGTTCGCTCTGTTCAGTCGTTTAGGAAAGTACTGTAAAATACATTAGCATCAATAAAGAATACACATAATATGTAATATGGAGCCATAGAGAGGAGTGAGGCCCACTAGGGTGCTAGGTTAGGGTACAATACTAAATATAGAAGGCAGTGGTAACTGTGATTGCAAGACTGTTAAGACTAACATTTTTACCCGTCCCTAGTGCAGAAAGATAAACATTAACAACCAAGGCAGTGTACTCTCACGCACAACACGAATTGAGGAAATAATAAGTCGTAATGTAAGTTTCAAATGTTGAGAATATGAATATTAGGCAAAATGCGAGAAAAAGTAATAGGAGGGTGTGTCATATTTGTGCTTAAGTGATATGAAAATTTAATTATGGCTATAACAAACATCACATCAAGCTGTTTCTTGGACCCTGCTCTATGTGCATTAGCTTTGATTAATCGGAATTAACTCTTCAACGAATTACTTAGATTGTTTAATGATAGAAACACTAATGAATCTTCATGAGTGATTGCTTTTTCTTTTGAACCTGTAATGCGAACGAATGGTTTTAGATGTTGTTAAATGACTAGCCACACGAACATTATTCAACAAAACAGTTTCTCACACACGCAATGCCAAAGAAACGAATTTTTATCGATTAAAACAAACAACTATTTATCTTCATTTTCGTAGGTCCATCAGAATGTTCCTAGTCATATTGCACATAATGTTTGTGTCATTATGTGCCGTTCATAAGATTACATGGGCCCTTCATCACTCAGCAGCATAACTAGTTTATCATCCAGTGACAGAACAAGTGATGTTGCCCATTTGATTGCCTTTATTTCCATCAGATCGGAATTGGACCAAAATGATCATATATGTAAGGGTTGTGCTGCCAATCTAAGGTTAAAAAATACATTAATTTTTGTATACAAAACGAATATTTACGTATAATAATTCCAAGATAAGCACTTACTACTGTAAACAATTTCCTTGAAACCGTAAACAATCCATAGGAGGCAGTCATTTCAATGGGCCAATGGGTTAATTTGTTAAACAGCAGTGTAACCTGAAAGAAGTAGGATTAAACATTTTGCACATGGGTTTTCCGTGCCACGAATTATTTCGATAATTGCTTGTTACAATACCTGAAATTCCTCACTCCTTGACAATGCACCGTGTTGTATATCGAGTAAATATTTACAACCTCGTTTAGCCTGTAACGCAGATCAAAATATCTTCAGTTACAATAAAACAAACAGTGGAAGAGAAAATGTACTCTCTGCATATTGTAGGCTATTATCAAAAATAATTTAATATATTGATTCACAGTGCATTAAGTTCTTTTGGGAACAATGTAGTAAAATTGTTTATGGAAAAGAATGAAATGAAAGGAATGAAAAATTGTATATTGAAATTTGTAGCAAACGGAAAATCAAATGTTTATGATGAAGAATGCAAAGAATGATGTGAATGGAATACAAATGTTTATGGTGAAGAGCATTGTAGTCATAACATATATGGAATATTAGCTAGATTTTCAACCAGAGTGTTCTACAATTAAACGATCGTTGGAAGAGTTCTTCAGAATTAACTAAATTACCTTGTTCCGTTCAGTCGGGTACAGTGGGAGAAGTATAAACTATTTAACGAAATCTATTTGGTACTACCAACTATAAGCTATTAGCAGGTACGAGTAGTGGCAATCCAGGAACAAATCGTTGACACATATGGATAATCCATATACCCAGCAAATCTAGAAGTGATGACCAGGCATACAACACATGTATCAAACGATCAATGCAAAACTGTAAACAAGGATTGGCCTGAAGGTAATAAAAGACATCTTTTTCTGCTGTGTTGCAATAGCACTTTGCTAAAGTCAAGATATGAAATACTGTGCAATGCCTACATTAGAAGACTGACGATGCTGTGGGGGCATCCCTAATGTCGTCAGTTAGAGAGGAGGCTGAAAAAGGTGCGTTCTTTGGTCTTTTTTAACCATCGTCTGCAACACTTAAATTATTCAGCTTTTCTGTTCTGTGGAAGGGTATATCAAAGCCCAAAAGACTCAATCCCCACAGCATACTTCTTCCTTTCCAGGGCCACCTCCATCATATTTGGCCATCCCTTTTTCGCCCCCCCACCCCCTCCCATCAGATCAAAATCAAGAAAACTACGTTAGTTACTTTGACAGAGAAAAGAAGGCCTTGAGGTCAAATCAATGGGTCAATATTCCTGAAACCTAATCTGGCACAACTGCCCGTTTTCGTTGTGACAACTTTAGTATATAGCCTAGTCGTGACTGTGAGAGTTGTAAAATCAGAAACTCTTTTCAGCAGGAGCTACAACATCCCCCCCCCCCCCAAAAAAAAAAAAAAAACGTTGGGTGTGAGAAATATTGCAAGGGAGCTAGTTTTATTCTTTAGTGGGTAAGGAGGGGAATGGGAAATTAGAATTTTTTTGGCTTCGCTCCCGACTAAAATTGCTACCCCATGACAGCATCCTCAGTAAAGTGATTCTAGCATAGTTTTGCCTCTATGGTTTGCCTGTTGATTTGATTTGATTTATTTAAGGAGCCATGGCCTGAAGCCGTTCTTTTCAGTGCTTAGAATAGATTGCTTAAAAAATACAGGAAATAATGCAAAACAGTGTAGGATGATAAGAAAGCTAGAGTCCTTTTATTGCAACAATTAACATTGATAAGCTATTTTAGAACCGGTCTCGTAATCAACAATAAACCCTCGGGCTGCGCCCTCAGGAGTATTGTTGCTTCATCGATCACTTCTAAAACAGGTTATCAACGTTCATTGTTGCAATAAGAGGCAATAACTATTACTTATCAAGCATATAAGTTCCATTTGAGCAATATCGTGACTTGATATATAACAATGGTTAAACAATGCTTTACCTATTGTTGAACATATTGCCCCTGTTTTTCGTATAATGCCTGCAAAACGGGGGCAGTATGTTCAACAATCGTTAAAGCATTGTTTAACCATTGTTGGCTACAAAGTGTGGAATAAATCAAGATTGTTTTGCTGGCATTATGTTCACCTTTGTTGAACTCTTAGTTAGAATTCGCGCTCGTGTCTATACATTGTTAGACGATCTTCCCGTTCAGGAACAAGAGCGAACTAAGTGGAGATCGTGTTTTTCTATTGTAGGAAGAATGGGGTTTATAATGGATAAAAACCGAAAACTTCGTTCATTATAAAACAATGCCCGTGGGTTCTAACACATCCTTGTGACATTGTTTTATAAAGCCCTCGGTTTTTGTTCATTATCGTTTAAATACTTAACAATATGTTAAGCACGTTACTTGTTAGTGCAAAACCTTTTCCTCGTTGTTGGAAATGGCCCAATTTCCCTTGCTTGGCTAAAGAGTACTTCGGAATCGAGCAACAATCACCTGAATCAAGGCTGAGATCTTTCCTCCAGTTTAGGAGAAACACAGCATGTGATACCCTGTACACGTCGCCCTTGGTATCGTGATGAAATGAAACAATGACTCGATATTGTTTTATGTCAGTACTCAATGATGGATGATATGCTATACTTACACTGCTGTTGCACAGTTTAGGTCAAATAATATGTGTTACGGAACGGTAACCCGGACAGACTGTTTATTTTATAAGATGCAGAAAATCAGTAACAGAGTACTTACCTGATAAGTCATGTCATCCGCTGAAGATCCAATCGTATAAATTCGTAAAATTGCAAGAAAAATAACTGCAAGACGGGATAAATCAAATAGTCCTTTTGAAGTGTCCATTTCTACTATGATGGATAAATATAAATTGGTGCAGAGTGAGGAAGTGTGAATTGCCAAAGCTGCAGTGATTAGAAATGCGAAAACGTCTTGAATAGCAGTTGAGAGTTTGTAGCATTCTTTGTAACGATGCTGAATGGCAGAAAAAACTTCACCAAATGATGAAATTGATGAAGACATGAATAATTTTAGTTCATCAGCCATTGATGCGAAGCACTTGGCACTTAAAGAAGCAGCGATAGTGAAAGGGACCGCACAAAAAATTTCTACAAAGAAAGTCATGAAGATGTCCATAGACCAAAGGCATTTTCCGAAAACTGTAAGCTTGGAGCTGTATACTATGAATGCTACATACACCAAGATTAAAATGAAGTTTACAACAGTTTGTGCAAGTATTTTGAATATGAATTTTCTCTTGTGGAATCTGTGAAGATACAAACCCTCTTGCTCGATAAGTAAGACAAGCAGATTCCAAAACATATTCTCATTTACGTTATAGTAAACGATGATCACCCAGGCAAAAAGTACTAAGATGATTGAATTCAAATTGAAAATAACTCTGTCAAATATTGTCATTTCCATGGTTGATCCCGAATTGTCGACGATTAGATAAACATTCGGAATAAATACGCAAAATGTCAATACAGCAATCTTGTAGAGCCACGATAAAACACACGTCAGATTAAGACATCCATGCTGACGATTCTCAGTTCGGGGCAGCCATGAAAGAAGGCCAAATATCTGTCCTGGGATGATCAAAAAACGAAAATATTTGTACGTAGAATAACTCGAAATGTTTTGAAAATTGAGGCCTTGTTTTTCCGTAGTCTGTTTTCCTACAATTCCTACAGAATTCATGATTTCCACCTTGCCCTTGGGCTCACTGCACTGTTATAGTCTGCAGATTTACAGTTATTGTTTCGGAGCCCAAGTCAAAGGAAACCCATCTGTGTGTTCACGAACCAAATGAGAGAATTACCGATGTTTGACCTAGTCGTAGTCAGGTGCATTGGAGTACTCACCAGTCAAAGGAATATAACGCCTCACTGCTATTGTTGGCATGCAGTTCCAATGTCTAAGTGTTCAAAGTGTTAAGTTCGAGCTAGATACTCTGTTTTTATTCACAATGTCACTCTGGTACATTTCCCAGTCACAACGAATTTATAACAATTGATTGGCAAACGGTAGATGTTTTAGGTCTTTGTTATTAGTTTACGCGTCGTGACAAGAAACACTGATGCGCTCTCCGGACATATCCCTTGTGTTATAGCACTAAAACTCTACACTAAATCCGTAGAAATTAGAAGCAGTACCACAACGACTGTGGCAGCATCACAAGCATACCTGCAAATTTAGTCGTAGAGCTCATAAATAGTTTACAAATGTGTACATTTGTGAATTTCCTTTTTTTATACGTGGAAAATAATGCCGCTGATCGTTTGACGTTTCAAGTTTTACAAAGCGCTGACGGCTACATGGAGGTTAGTTCACCCAGCGTGTAGTAACTCCTTTAGTTGCAACATAACCTCTCATTCGGAATGCTACTGAAAACCTCCCAACACCTTTGTGGTTACGTCTAATTCGAGAGGCAGCGTGGTGCACGTGATAGCTTGACTTACACCTTCCCTTTGACGGCAAACAACATGGCGCTGGTGACAGTCGTCAGTCCGCCAAAAGTACCTGTAGAGGTTCGTTTATCCTTGGAAACGAAGGCTGTTTCACTACTACCGGCCCTGGACACAGTCTGTCTAATCTATAACAATTTACCTACACGAAATTCGCCTGTGTTGTTTTTGGCCATTTTTTTAAGCTGCGTGATAGCAACACGACGTCTTATTCTCTATTTCCCTATCCAGACTAGGAGCTGCTAAACCATGAAATATCCTAGTCGATGATGATGGTGTTACTACAATACCTGCATCGTCTGGTGAGTGTTGCCCTGGTAACGAACCAGCTCCTCCCATAACTTAGTGAGGTAATTGCTTTAGGCTTCACTTCCTTTTTGTTGTTTGTGAGTTAGGTTCGCTGCAGCGTTTTACACTTTGCAGTAAATTTCCGATGATCGCTTTATTTCCGTAGTTGTTGAAAATCCATTTGCGAAGTGTCTCAAATTTCCGTTTTTATAATAAACGACATGTTGTCAGCAAGTTCTTGTAGAATCTTACAGAGGTAAACACGTTCCGTTGTTGCCTGGCGATGTTTATGATGAATAGGTGTATAGCCTACTAGCTATAGGACAGGTTGTACACGTGGAGTCAAAAAGCATGTCAGCAATTTTTTTTAAATTGACGTAAACGGGATCCCTGTAGCTCACCAACATTCAGTTTCATCATTACTTTTGTCAAACTATTGCAGCAAAAAAACGTTACAAACACTGTTGATATATTTTTTTCATATATCAGAGTCGGAATTCCGCGTAATTTATCTATGTCACATTTCAGCTTGTAAGGAGGGTTCTCTATTCAAACTACAAAAAGACATGTTTTTTAGTAAATCTGAATTCTGTTTTTGTAAAAATTTGTGTTCTTGAAAAAAATGTTTGCTTTAAAAAAACCGTAGTTGGAAAGGGGGGGTTGAGGCTTAATGGCGCATCGACAGCAAGGTAATTAGTGCCAACCTCAGTCACAGTGCAGTGGAAAGACTGAAATCTCTTTGAGTTCGTCCTCATCCAAGCCCCGACATTCGTCTTAAAGTGACATTGCAGCATTGCAATGTGATCTTACTGCAGCAAGCTTGCCGGTCTGAAAAGAGCAATCCACTAATGTGATGCACAACTGCAGTATGAAGTTTCCTTGTGGCGCTGCCTAGGTTTTCATTTAAGCACTATCGATTACCGAGATTGCGAATTGCTCACTACCTTTCATTCATCAGACGTAGTCATGTTTAGCATACAGGCAAACACCCACGACCAGTTGAACTCAGCACAGAATCAAAAACTGTCTCCCTGTAGAGTCTCCTGTTCTGTTCTGAAAAATTCAGAGTATAATTGTTAATCACAAAGAATTCATGTTCCATTAATGACGCAGCCGAAATGTCCATGTTTTATTCTCCAATAATCCCACATTCCAGAATGGTTATGATCAGGCTTGTTTTCACAAGGTTAGTTTTCTGTTCATCTGCAGGCCACTGCTACAGAATTCACAGCCTCAGACTACCCAATCACTCGATTCATTCGAGTAGGAGCTGATGGGTATGAAGTGTCTGAAACCAGACACTTTGAAGCTACAACTTCCAAAGCCGCGGTGGGTTTACATCCACCGGCTCTAAAGCCATCATCTATTAAGATTGAGCGTGCCGTCAACCCCACAAGGTAGAATGGAGCTGATCGTAACAAGATTAGGAGTGAAAGGTTTTGATATTATTGAAACAGGAGGTTGAATAATTTAGCCAACATCTATGCTCCTTTCTATATTCTTGAAGTCCACTTGCATCATAGCATGAGCAAACACTGTCATTACATAGGACTGATGTTTGGACTTCCCAGCCTCATGGAAACATTTACATAGGACAGACCACCACTAAATACATGCAGTGCAAATGTGGCCAAATTGACCAGAGGGTAAAATTCGAATGGAGTGGTTTGGTGTACGTAGAAAAGTCACCATTGCCTCAACTTTAATTATTTCTTTAATAATGCCCACTGTGAACGAAATCCTTAACTACTGATAAACAAAGTGCATGGTAAAGCAATGCTATAATCTTGTCCGTTCAGCTACCACTTTCACAATCTTATCACAGTTCATAAACGACTTCACTATAGCCGCATCCTTCATCGCTCATGTACGGAGAGCTGACAGAATTTATCTCATTCAAATTTATTTGGCTTCTTTTGTAAATTTGTTTGAAATAGACCCAGTCCAACAATATTCCACCTCCTGCCCTTGGCTAGTTATCCATAACACCACAGACTTCCTAATTCTCTTCATTTTCAAAACAACTTTGATAACCACCATATGCATAACTAATAGGGTAAATTATGTATTCGTATGGATTGAAAAACCCAACTGTTTGCAATGATAAGTACAGTTCTGCCTTCAACTGTTCAGCAGTAGCCATTTTGAACAATTGAAAATCATGTGCTTAACAATATGTGAAACATGTGTGCTGTTGTTACGAAAACTTTTTCTCTTTGTTTTGGGATGGCTCAAGTTTTAATTTTTCTTGTTCGGCTAAGGAATATTTTGGAACCAAGCAACAATCACCGTACTTAACAGTATTTTTTCGGCTGAGTTGCTGAAATCTTCAGGTTATGTAGTGATTTATAATTACCATTTCCCTTCTTTGCTTACATTGATTATTGTCAGGCTTTGGCATCAATGAATAAGATCTTTTCAAATCCAGTTAAGGGTTAACAAAGCAGATGATATGCTGTACATATGGCATACATTCTTGTGCTGAATTGAAATAATGGCTCTAAACAGCTTTTAACTCAGTACGCAGTGATGGACAATAAGCTACACACCCCGTTCTTTCGCACAGTTTAGACAAAATTAGATTTACTAGCTGGACCCCTGAATACTACACGGTGGATCGAATTTCCCGGTCTTACATATTCCTGAAGAAAGTAAGTTGCATTCGTCATATATAACTGTTTGACTATCTTTTAATTTTACTAGTCTAATGGTATTTTGATGCAGCCCTGTAATTAAGGCTAAAAAACTCAATCACTGAGGAAGCCAGCATTCGGTTAGTAATTTGTTACGATTAACTTTGAAATAATTCATGTACAGATTAGGGAAAATTAGATTTATTGGAGAGTGGTAACCCTCGTAGTCTATTCTCACATTTAACAAAAATAAACAGTAAGAGAGTACTTACCTGATAAGTTATGTTATCTGCAGCTGATCCAATAGTACAAATTCGTAAAATTGCAAGAAAAATAACCCCCAGGTGGGTTAAGTTAAACAGTGCTTTATAAGTGTCCATTTCTACGACTATGAATAAATATAAATTGGTACACAGTGAGGAAGTGTGGATTGCTAAAGCTGAAGTGACGAGAAACGCAAAAACTGCCAGTGGAGAGTTCGTAGCATTTTTCATAACGATACTAAATGGCGGATAAACATTCACCAAACGAAGAAATTGAAGAAAACATGAGTAGTTTGACTTCATTAGCCATTGATGCAAAGCCCTCGGCACTTAAAGCAGCAACAACAGTGAAAGGTACCGCAGAATAAAGTTGTACTATGAAAATTATAACGACTTCCGCAACCTAAAGACATTTTGCGATATGCGTACGCTTCTTGTCAGATACTACGATAGCTACAAACAACGGGATTACAACAAAGTTGATTACAGTCTGGCTAAGTATTTTGAATAAAAATTTTCGCTTGTGGATTCTGCGACGATACAAATCATCATGCCTGATAAGTAAGACAAGAATATTCCAAAACATTTTCTCATTTACATTATAGTAAATGATGATCAACCATGCAAACAGTATTAAAGTGATTCCGTTCAAACTGAGAATAACCCTGTCAAATTTTGGCATTTTGTCCATGGTGGATCCGGATTTGTTGACGAGAAAATAAACATTGGGAATTAAAAGACAAAACGACAATAGAGCTCTCTTGTAGAGCCACGAAAGAACACACTTCAGATTAAGACTGCCACGATTACGACTCTCAGTTGGCGGCCGCCATGAAAGAAGGCCAACTGTCTGTCCTAAGATGATCAAAGGTCGACAAAATCGGGTCGTAGAATAATTCGAAAGGTCTCGAAAATTGAGGCTTTGGTTGTGCATAGTGTTTTTCCCACAATTCCGACAGAATTGATGATTTTTGCTTTAATGTAAAATCCTTGCCTTTCTGGTCAGTGTACTAGATAGTCTGTGGTCGAAACCCTCTCATGTGCTCACGTGACAAAGCGAGAGAAACAAACGAAGTTGATCTGCTAGCAGCCAGGAGGAAGGGAGCACTCACCAAACACAGGAATGCGACACACAATGCTATTGGGGGGGGGGGGGATTGAGGCTTAATGGCGCGTCGACAACTTGGTCATTACACTGCTATTGTTCGAATGCCACTGTTTAAAACGTCAAAAAATTTTAAGTTCCTTCTGGATGCTCTCTGTTTATATTCACAATGTGACTATGTACTATTTTCCAGTCACAACGTATTTATAACAATTGATTGCGAATGGTAGAAAAATAAATCCTTTGTTAATAGTTTATGTGTAGTGTAAAGAAATTTGGTGAGCTCTTCGGTCATAGGCTTATCCCTTTTTTAGCATCCTTAACACTCTATGTTTAGTCTGTAGAAAATAGAAGTAGCATCACATCGATTGTGAATGCATGAAAAGCAAATCGGGCAAATTTAGATGACAAGTTCATTAATCCTGTACAAATTCTTAAAGTTGTGAGTTCCCTTTTCTTTGTAAGAGCAAACTAACGCTACCGATCATTTGATGCTCAGGTTCCGCTAAATGTTTACCGTACATGCTAGTATACTCCACCTAAATTTTGTTGCATGTGAGATACGTTCGCTTGCTGTGCCCTTCTCCTCCCAGTAATTTCGAATAAGCTGCTAATTTCCGTAGTAGCTGAAAACTCATTTACAAAGCGTTTCAAATTGATTTTCCGTGCTGATAATAAACTACATTATCAGCAATTTCTTGTAGAATGTTACAGAGGTAAACACATTATGTTTAACCCGCTAAAAATTAATTAATCGGTTCTCGGGAGTGGTACTGAAAATAATGGAGCGAGCTGGTATTGATGGTATACGTTCAATAATAACTTTCAATGGTATTGATAACTGACTGTTCATGTGCGGAATTATTAGGACAGTGTTAGGAAACAAAGTCGTTTTGAAGGTTATAAAGTTTAACCTAAAATCCAGTACTTAATACAACTTATGATTAAAGAATAGTTCTGCGAAGGAATGGCATGATTGTAATACTTTAATTAACCCGGAAAGTAGCTGGTTCAACTGGTTGCAATTGTTTTGGCAAAACGGAAATTGGCGAAATGGGTTTCAGCGAGTCGTTACAAGTCTATAAAGAAAACGACGACAGAATGGCCCAATAAAAAGAGAATCATCGTTCCGGAAGAAGATTGTTTATTGACATACTAAATTTAATGGTTGGGAGAATAGGGTAACGTTCTTTCATCACCAAATATAACTGTTCACCTTTATTTCCGATTAATATGACATTTTCAACCAGAAGTTTGCATGGAGAATAATTATAGATTTGTGGACCAGTTATGCGATGTTGAATTTACGTGTGCTACCTGAAGAAAATGGTTTAAAATGGTAAAACCAAAACCGTATCTAAATATTGATGATAGTCGACCATTGTGAATTACGGTCGTCTTGGAGTGCTGTGGCAGGCCGGAAATCGATGCCAAAATGACATCATACATCATTTGATCGAAATTAGCAGCCACGCCACCCATGAAACACGCGAGGTATAAACAGAAGTGTGCCGTGTGCCAAGTGACAAGTGTGCCGATCCGAAAATGTGTTAGACGCAAAAATCACTACTGTTGTAAACCTTTTGGAATGGTAACAATGGCATCTGTTCTCATGTATAGCATACAATCGCTTCACCACCTGACAAGTGACATTCCATCGGAGAAGATTGTATTCGGATTAATTACCAGTTGGGAATCCTTATAGCATTTGGGCATAGTTAACACGCATTTAAAGATGACACATGCAATGACCACGCAGCAAGTGATTATTAAAGCAAAGTTTTGACCTTAAATTTTAAACTTATTTTTTTTTTGCACCCACTTATGCAGATGTTTGCAACACATGAACAGGAATGTGCCTGATAACTTCTTGGCTTACAAATCACTACTGTTGTAAACCTTTTGGAATGGTAACAATGGCATCTGTTCTCATGTATAGCATACAATCGCTTCACCACCTGACAAGTGACATTCCATCGGAGAAGATTGTATTCGGATTAATTACCAGTTGGGAATCCTTATAGCATTTGGGCATAGTTAACACGCATTTAAAGATGACACATGCAATGACCACGCAGCAAGTGATTATTAAAGCAAAGTTTTGACCTTAAATTTTAAACTTATTTTTTTTTTGCACCCACTTATGCAGATGTTTGCAACACATGAACAGGAATGTGCCTGATAACTTCTTGGCTTACAATTCATTGCTTAGATTCCAATTATGCAATATGTCAATTCTGGAAATTATAAGTTTCATTATCATAGTGTAGACACTTCATGATCTTTATGTTCTCACGGAATAAAGTGATAGTTTTAAATAAACTTCTTATATTAAGAAACATAAGCCGGGTAATTTTTGCCCGCGTCCATTTAATAAAAGCACAAAAAGTAAACGAAGCAAGCAGTCTGCATTAAAGACTGTCCTTGTGAGGATACACAATACACTAGTCCAAGAAAGAAAAAAAGAAAAGACAACTGCCCCGACTGGGACTCGAACCCAGGACTTCCCGTTTACTAGTCGGGCGTTCTAACCACTGCGCTACCGAGGCGGGTGGTTAGAGGCGGGTGAATAATTATTTATTCACAAAAAGTAGTTCAGTGATGATCAATATTGTCCTTTATCAGTGAATATAACTGTTAGCACTTTCATAAAATAATTACTTTTTGGTGTTCTTAAATTCACATTGTCAATAAAAGTATTCACTGATTAGAGGTGCAAACTATGATCACTTATAATTCATACGTTTCTCATCAGCTTCAAAATGATTGGATATGATTCTCAAATCAGTTATTTAGTGACGTTTGATTATTTTGTATGGGATACGTATTTCCATCTCCACGAAATTGTGATAAAACAACGAGGTAGGTAGCAATTGTACTCAGTATCTGAAAGACATTTAAAAATACCATTTATAGTAGGATGAAATAAGTGCGACAAATACTTTCATTAACTAAAACATACCGATGCAAATGTACTTCTGT